>CBXJ02000282.1:6589912-6731559 GCA_000612645.2 Trichuris muris
GAACCATGCTGGAAATCGAACTTCGAAAAGTTTCATGTCCAATCTGTCGAGCACTTGATTAAGGCAGTGGGCCGTCCGAAATATCACGACATGGCCCATCACCGCAGCCACGGCCGTAATGCGTGTTTTGTTGGTTGATGACGACCGCGTCGATGGCTATAACCCGCCTGGAAAGGTGCTCATCAGTTCGGGATACTGATCCGCAGAGTCGACCTTCGACAAATGGACCGCTCTCCAGGCGACAGGCTGACGCGACCGTCGGTAGCCGAAATCATCACTTGCTGACTCCATGCTGGGAATCTCTTTATAAAGCACGCTTGGAAATCCAAACTTTTATCGCAAACAACTGCCACACCGGTCGAGGTACCCTCCCGAGTAGGCGAACGTGAACATGGCGACGAAGGAGAGTGTTCGACGAGATGAGCACGTACAACTGCCACTGGTTGCTCTCCGTCGATATGAGACTGCTGGCAACGATTCGCGCCTTGTCGCACCAGCACGGGTAACCCTTCGCATGTGCGAATGATGCTCCTCGAACAAGGCATTCGCGTCGGCGCTTCGAAAATTGTGCATTTGTCCGCTCAATCCAAGAACTGTTGTCCATGTCTCCTCAACGCGCGCCGACCGGTTGAACGTGTGCACATTATAAGCACTGCTTTGGGACACTGCCGAGTGGAAAACCTCGGAACCGAAGACGACCACCTTCATTGGGTTAGTTGATTTTAAAGAAAATACCGTACAACGATGAGTAGGTAGTTGCGGCGAAACTTTTGATGCTCGTCTACAAAGTTGGTCCTAGGCGAGGAACCGCCCTCCGTCAACGGTTCGCTCGACCACAACCCGTCCTTAGCATCGGAAGAACGGTAAACAACTTCTGCAATAGCGAAACAGCGCAACACCGACGGAGTTCAGACCACGTCGTTCGTCCGGGAAACCCGGGAACCAGTTGCCAAGCTTGCGCCAATCGGTTCGCAGGCAAACATACGAAAAGCGCATCCAACCTTCGACCGTTGGATTGGGAATAGTTTGGCGTAAGGGGCTGGCAGTTCCTGTCTTCGATTTAATAACCTCTGCTGCCGTGAAACATCCAGTGCAAGTTAACCGGAATTGTACAACGCACCTACAACATGAGAAGGTTTTCATAGCTATTCGAGTCGATTTGCACCTTCTTCAGCAAGTGCAATAATGGGAGTAGCATCGAAACTATTGGCGTAAAGAGTCTAAACGGCGACTCCGCTCTGAACAATGAAACATCCTGTTTTATGATAGCGTTCCTTACGTTGATGAACTCTGTACCGTCGTCGCATCTTAAGCAGCTGTTATGTATATGGGGCAGCGTTTTTATTATATTTTCCTTGGTAGTAGACTCGCGACAAATAATGTTTCGCGGAGATCGTTGCAACGGTCAACATCCTGAATGACGTAATCCAACATGACAAATTAACGAATGAGGAAATCCCGAGTGGTCGTCATTCAAAATTCCTGACCGTTAGAGAGATCACAACTAAATTATTTAAAAACGAGCGGGTACAACTGTTCAGTGGTGCGATGTTTGCATTCTTGAAAAAAAGTAAGTGTAGGAAGGATTTCTAATAAAGCTGGAATATTTCGCGCAAATACAATGGCTAACAGTACGGTTGCTACCGCTGTAATAATTTATTTCGATAAATAAGGACACGCATAGCTTATATTGCTTCATGTGTTTAATAGGCTCGCTGTTTGCATGCAGCTAACTTTCTGTCCCCATATATCGGCAGTGAACAAGCCAGATCGCTCGAAAGTGCAATCCTAAAGCTATGGTCATGCCAGCCCTGTAAGTGCCCGCTTGAATTCGATAACAAAATTCCGCCATTATCATATACGTACCCCAAATGTTCTTTCAAAACACAAATTAATGATTTTTGAACATGTCGCCTTATTAATTCGCGAATCGTACCAGTTTTAGAAATTTCACCTCTTCTGAATTTCGTTGTTCAATAGTTCAGCCATACATGATTTCGCTATTAGGATTTTGACTTTTCAGGGCTTTGTCATTTGGCATTTCGTCTACTGGGGATATCGACCTGAACCAGTCGGAAAGCTCAAAGTAGTGTTCGTGCATTCTTGGTCCGTGCGGAGATCTTCATTGGGTCCATGGTTTGCGGTCTTCCTCGCTGTCGTGTGTACGTTCTTTCGTTCGCCTCTTCCCGTGATCTGCATATGTTCACGACGATCTCGTATTCACGAAATTGGTTGAATAAACAGCTTGTCCTCTTCCCTCAGGTAGCAGGCGTTGCAACAGTCCTTCAATGGGTCTACGAATCACTCAGGGAAACCAATATCTTGTCGGTACTAACCGCAGCTAATAGTGTCGCACGTTGGCATGCAACTGTACACACGAATGTCTCTTGAGCCAGAGCAATATAAAATTGCTTTGTACAAGTTCTATGCGGATAACAGAATTGGAAAAGTTAGGGCGAGTAAAAAGGCACTGAACCAGACGGCAGCAACTATATGTTCTTTTAGTAAATCGTCCACTATATATATATATATATATATATATTATATATATGTGCAATAGAGGCTTTCGTAATGGGTATCAATGCCTTTCTAACATCATGTAGACAATGTGAACACGGAGCACCAGACAAAAGGCACCAGACTTGCCCCACACGACGACCTATTCCATCCACATGCTGAAACGAGGCGACACATGGCTTACGCCCGTGCCTTGCCGAACTGCCACGACGACAACCGACGATGCCACGAAAACATTCAACACAACCGCATTGCACGCTGAGCAGCGACGACGCAGGGCCGGTAAGGTAGTTGCTCCGAAGCCCGGTCCGAATACGGAGGTGGTCAGCCATGATGGATTAAGGTTCAATCTGACATGCCCCCACCGTTGTTCGACCAACGTGGATGATCCACTCCTAAAGGCCAGAACAGGTTGGCTGGGCCTCAGCAAACAAGACACGTCGTACAGCGCTGACGACGAGCCCAGAGGAGGCTGAGAAGCTTCACTAAAGTTTTTAGCGCCACGTGTTCAGAAATAAAGCTTTTATCCATTTCCTTCTGGACCGTGATCAGAAACGGGAAGAAACCACCGTGACTCTGCTTTTCGATTACATAATAGTGAAAAAGACAGACATTTCTGGAATTCTCTATCTTTTACTGTCAATCAAACGATCTACAATGCAGTGTGTGCTTTTCGATGATGGAATATTACATTAGTCATGAGTTGCAATGACGATCTCACAGCTTCATTCCTCTGAGTGCGAGTAATATTTGATAGGCGACGCACCCTTTTTCACGTTCCTGCTATGAAGTTTGTGCTGTGCGAAGGCACATAGGTTGGCTGTGCTTTCAATGTACCTGAAGTTTACCTGTTTTCCATTTATTAACGGTTGGGACCTTACTTCGATTCCTTCTTCATTGTGTTCCAGAACTTTCGTGACTGCTCACCCCCTGTCATGAACGGCAGTATGACAACACACGTTGTTCACTTTTAGAAAACTGTTAAAACTATTAAAATATGACTACGCCGTTGCGATGGATGCTATGTTAAATAGCTAAAAATTAAACGCAGATACACCTTGTCGGCTACTTCGGTATTCGTTGATTCAGTAATTTGCATTCTCGCCAGTGCAGAGAACCAAAATGAAACCTGCAGTAGAATATCAAATAGTTAACCATGCTAGCGCAGGAATTGACGAGAGTACAGGCATCGTAATGCCCAGTCGTTTCTGATTAATCTATACTTAGCTGTCACATTTTGCATTAATCTATAGTGTGAATGCCCACACGATAACCTGTGTCAACCGTTCCAGCAATCTCGCGGCAAGGTCTTACCACCTGATTGTCAGAACGTCCATATTTAATCTAATGCGCCCAACATGATAGTTTATCCAATGATAACAATCCAGTTTGTGTAATTCATGACTGGGATTCTGTTCACGAATCGATTTTTCACACCGTGATCACACTTCTTTCCAAACCACGGTTTGATCCCGTTTTTGTGATATAACACTTTATTTAGTTTCAACTGTAAAGCTTTCAGAAGATCCTTCTTCCATCATCAATGCAAATGGTCATGACACCTGCCCAGTAAGTCGACACTTCTGGAAGCCCCTACGACCGATCGTCTGGGCTGACTGACTGGCAGTTGACATGACCATTAGCACTGATGACGGAAGAAGAAACTTCCGAATGCTTTGTTGATAAAACATAATAAATAGCAATTGCTTTTGCACAAACCAAATGCACTGGAACCTCTATAGCAGTGATTCTCAGCAGGTGCGGTAGCGCCCCATGGAGGGCGCCGGGAGTTCATTGCGCTAACAAACGGGGTTCAATTTCATAACGGGGTACAATTTTCTTCGTTGTACCTCGTTACAAAACAAGATTTATTTTGAACAAATCCGGGCTACACAGAGCCACCGAGGAAGACCAAGGCAGAAGAATACGCAGGATTGGAAGGTGGTTGGGAGTTGGAAAACGTCTTGCAGGAGTACTTTAAACTCCGCCGGGATTAAAGAAAGAGGAGACGTCGACGATCAACGGATTCGCGTTTGCCTTCGTCATTTCTCGTTTAGGCACCATCGCTGTCGGTCGGAGGGGATGCTCGCTCCTCTGCATGACTGACCGGATGGGCTTCAAATGGTGGACGGGTCAAGGTTCGACCTAATAGCGGATGTCGCTCGTCTGGTTGGTTGACCAGAGTAGCTTGCTGAACCAAAGACTGAATGCGTGGTGAGCAGTTAGCGCTGAAGACGGACCAAGGGAGATCCGAAAGCTCCGTTCTTTCTTTTTGAGAGTTTAATAAAAGTTTTACGATGGAACGGGGAATCTGTGACAGTACCGTCTAATGAAAATTGTACCCCGTTACAAAACAAGATTTGCTTTGAATTGGCGACATTTCGAATTGAACTGTGGCGCGCGAACCAAGTTGCCCACGTCTATCGTGTCGAAGCGAGCGAATCCGTCGGTTGTCATTTCCAACACGCTTTCGTAGATACGTTGAATCGTGGGTGGCCAATTTTGTCTTCGTTGAGCCTCCTTCCGAACCTCTTGCATTGCTCTGGCCAGATGCTGGCACGCGTCTTTGCATTTCTGGCGGAGGATTTCGGACTGAACAAGGTCAGTACCCATCATGAGTTTCAATAGTTCGTTCACATTAACCTCTGGTGCAACAGACATTGCTATTACGGTTCTCAGTCGATCCTAATGCTGAAAAGTTCTGTTTGAGCGACGTCAAAAGAATGGACATACTCGCCTGTGCAGCTCTGCTTGCGACGACTTCCCTTCGCGATGACAGAGGTTACAGTGACGGACGCCGATTTGCGCGCGCATTCTGCGACTGGTAGTTTAAGATAAAAATACTTTTTTAAAAGTCGTCTACTGATCGAATTGGCCCACAGGCGTGGGTCGCCTGGGTGCTGTCGCCCGCCTGCGCGGTCGGCTATACAGCCAGTCGGAATTTTCATTATGCTAATGAGGGCAAACTGATAGTTACAGATTCATCAGTCAAATGCAGAAGTGTTCCCTAACATAGACTTGAACGGTGACACACCGAAATTGGATTTCGTTCCTGTTTCGCGTTTGCGGCAAATACAAGCGACGGCGCACCTCCGGTTTCGGCGTGGAAGCAAAAGTTTACGACGCGTCGTCGCGGTGTAAAGCGAAGTGACAATGCCCCGATCTGTTCACAAGTTACAACGGGACGTCTGGGAGAACAGTCGCCCAACGTAGATTTGCTGCTGCCCTCAGCGTTTCGCAGCACTGTTGCAATGTTTGACAATCTTCAACTTCCGAAATCCTTTCGAGCTAAGAGGTCATCCCTATGCCAAAGTATGTGCCACTGCCACTGGACAGAGATGAATGATCCTTTCGAAACCTTTCCTATGCTCTCAGCCTTTTGCGTATGCCTTACCTTGACAAAAGGCAAAAGAGGCGGGCACATGTATAAACTGTTAAGCGTTCTCTGCTTTGTTCAGACGTCGAAAGGTGGGCTGAACATTCTTGCCCATTCGGAGTGCCGCAATTACTGAAGTTTCGGAGATAGCGTACAGTGGGCGGATTTACTCTTTCCTGTTGCCCATTCCAAGCTTACACTCCACGTGTAACGAACGTAATAGAATATATTTAATTTGAGCGTATATAATGTGCAGGCTTGTACGTAAGAGGATAATTGAACGATAAAGGAAAAGAGAGACGAATGGAACAAACCAAGAGGGAGAGAGATGAACGGGAATAGCCGAAAGCCAAGGGAGAACCAGTCGAACGAAGAGGAATCGAGAGAGAACGAGACGAGAGCGCCAGCAGAGGCCCCAAACGAATCGAGACCAAGCAGCACGACGAGAGCCAAAGTGGCAGCCACTGCCTGGAAACACCTGCGTGGTCCTTTATATTGGCGTCATAGTCTTGCGTAACACCGCAGGTGAGATAAATGACCGGTTACGAAGGGCTACTCATTTGGTGGGATTCACGTCGGTTAATCCCTTAGCCTTTGTTTTTAGCCTTTGTTTGCTTAAGCGAAATTGGCTTGGCGAAATTTGACAATTCCTAATTGCAACATCCATATGCATTCATATCTCACGTCGAAAGATCAGTTCTTTAGGTCGTTCAAGTAGGAATATGAAAAGAATTGAGCTAGAAAATCGAAACAGACACGTGGTCATCGCGGGTTTCCGGAGAGCCTGCCGTTATACGTTTCCAGGTATGATTGGTTTCCTGTGCGTTCAACTTCTACTTGACTCCGCCATTCTATGCAGCGACAAAATGAGTTATCCAATGTGGTTTGCTGCGACCTCAGCCCTGTTCTTCAGCGTAGCAAAACAAGGCATTCCAGTTCCCACAATAAGACACACCGAGTGACCACACCATGAAGAATACAGCACAGTAGAGAAGCACGTCCGCTAAAGCGACGCCATGGCAGCGATTCAGTCAGAGAAATTGTCCCTTTCCGAGTGTGATTCTTTCTGTAAAATTAAAGAGCGTGAATGAGAATCGTCCCTGAGTTGATCAATGCATCAGAAAGAGGGGTGAAGCAGCTAAAAACAGATACACTGCCATTTAAGTATCCTCGCTGAATCGCGCATGATCTTATGGTGAGGTAATTTTGGGAAATAAAATTTCATCTTGTACGCTCGAAACAGCGCGCCAGAATCCCGACATTCAAAGCACATCTGCGCAATCGAAAGAAATACGATGTTTGACAAGAGTAAGTCAATAGATACGAAAACAATGTCACTGCAGTCAAAAGGAGATGCTGTATAGCCGCTCCGTAAAGAAGCATCCGATGTTGATATAGTCATGTGAAGTGTAGCTTAGATCGAAAGTAATTCCGCATTTTTGGTTTTCATGCGGATCGCCAAAAATCCAACTGAGTTTGCCCAACACAGTATGAAATCTACGACATATAATATCTTTATTTGATATCAGAGCTTTCGGGACCTACTTTGGTACCGTCATCAGCGCAAGTAACCGTCACGAATAAAACCCGATAAGCAATCTTATCGGTTTTTATTTGTGACTGTTGCTTGCGCTGTCGATGGTGCCGAAGTACGTCCCGTAAGCTCCGCTATCAAATAAACAATCTTTCATTAACGGTTATTCTGCCGTCCTTTGAAAAAATGAAACCGAAGCCCGTCAGAAAACTATTGTTCGACTTATAATATCGTATCAATGTAACACAAGTGCAATAGAAGGACTACAAACAAGGAATTGACTTTCCGTAGCCAGAGACAACTATTCGCAATCCGTTTACCGTTAGACTGCGCCAAGGGCGCTCTTCCTGAATAGCCACACTTTTCTTGTCCAACGGTATTATAAATCTTGTATCTTTCTGCATGCTGGTCCAAAGCTGGGACCACTCCACAAGCTAAGAATGTCCATATCCGGAGGAATGCTTTCCTGGAGCACTTTGCGCTTTCCGATAACCTTACCGTACAGGAAACGACAAAGGCAGGAGAGTTCATGGCGCTCCGTTCATTTTCCTGCTGGAGTTCTCGAGGAAAGTCTCCGAGCGAAATTCGCACTGTTCAGCTGGGTTCACTCACGCAACTCATTGAAGCGCCATACCAATTCCCCAAAAAAGTGATGATCCCTTACGCGACGGAAGGCGGCTCTTAGAAAGGGGCTTTTCGGAACTTCCTCATACCTCAATCGTCCATCACAGAGCCCGTTGAGTTAGAGTTACAATTTGGTTGAGCGCTATTTGCGATGCTTCAAAATCCAACAAGGGATGTACTTAGATTCAAGGGGTTATTAAATCGGTTGTCCATGTCCGATGGCGATGCGAGAGAGGTGCTGGAGTAACTGAGCCGTTTAGCAAGCACGAACTTGACTACACCCTGAACCGTCCCGGTCGCGCAACTTATGGCGTTGGTGCTACTCAAGAAGCCGCACACCTAATAAGTCAACGACGTTGGAACGTACAGATCAATTAAGCCCAGGGCCGTTCACTCCAGCGCAAACGGCTTTTAGCGCTTCGGCAATACCTTTTCGCCACGCATGATCATTGCTACGCCAACGAAGCGCTTACTATCGCGAACACCAGTGGATACCTCATTTTGATAATGTGAAAGAATAGGGGATGTCAAGTATAAGGGAAACGCACTTGTAACCAAACATTCTTGGAAACGTACAACGGCACGCTCTCCGGATGCCAACAATGGCCAGGCGTCTCTCTCGATTTTCAAGATCGATTCGGTAAATACTTCCTATTTGAGCGACCTAAACAACTGATGTTCTGATGTGAGATATGAAGGCACGCGGATGTTGCACTTAGGAATTGTCAAATATCGTTGAGCCAAATTGAACGAAGCCTGTAAAGGCCAAGGACCATTGGATACCATTGTAGTAGCAAGGCAGTTCCGTCCAGCGTTGTTTACCCACGGCGACTAAATCAGTTATTATGTTCCGTCTGCTGCGGAATGCGTGAGTTTTGTCAAAGCAGTGGGGATGAACACGCCATTGCCGGATAGCGGATATGGGTTTCCCTACAACGTGTATTCATTCCATTGGGCGTTCCAACGCGCCAAAATTCGACGCCTCTGCGAACTGGAGAAATTCAAGAGCGTCGACTGCCAGCTTCGACAGGCCAACTGGAATCCGCAAATCCGCCCTCAGGACGCAATGGTCAAAATATCAGTAGGTTCCGGCATTCCGAATTGGGAAGAAGGTTCAGCCCACCTTTCGCCGTCTGAAGAACTGAACGATTAGCAGCTGATACAAGTGTCCACCTGTTTTGCCTTTTGCCAACATAATGCACGCGCAAAAGGCAGAGGGAATAGGAGCGCTTTCAAAGCAACCTTCCATGGACAGCTGCGACCAACGGCGACCGGATATCCATGAAGACCCCAGTGAAGCAGTAAAGAGCGGATCACAATGTATTCCCGTTATTAGTAGTAGAACGCATCGTTTGAGGAAACAGTTCTTATTCAACTGCCGCCGCTCGCCAGCATAATCGCACCAGCATTATTAAAACACATACGCCATGGCTGGTCGTCAGTTCAGTTTTGAAATGCAAATACGCCAGCTCTTTCTGATCACTCGGTCAGAGAGCACAGCAGTTATGACTCAACCGTTAGGCCACATTGGAACATGACTTTTAAAGGCATCATCAATTTCCGTCCAGTGCCAGTGGCACCTACTTTGGCATAGGGATGCCATATTCGCTCGAACGGACGTCTGAAGTTGAAGATGGACAATCTTTCCAGCAGCGTTGCGAAAAGCCGAGGCTGCAGCAAATCCAACTTGGGCGATTGCTCTCCCAAACGTCCCGTTGAAAATAGTGGACACTTCAGGGCATTGCCACTTCGCTCTTCACCGTGACGACGCGTGGTAAACGTTTGCTCGCAGGACGAAACTGGGGGTGCGCCGTCGCTTGTATTTGCCGCGAACGCGAAACACGAACGCAAACCAATTTCAGTGAGTCACCGTTCAAGTCAATATTAGGGAACGCTTCTGCATTTGAAAGATGAAGCTTTAACTACCTGTGTACCCACATTAGCATGATGGAAATTCCATTGACTGTATAGCCGACCGCGTAGGCGGCGACAGCACCCAGGCGCCGTCCACTGGTTTCCCACGCCTGAGGGCCCATTCGATCAGTTGACGATTTTCACAAAAAATATTGTTATCTTAAACTACCAGTGGCAGAATGCGCGCGCAAATCGGCGTCCGTCACTGTAAACGCTGCCATCGCGAAGGGAAGTCGTAGCAAGCAGAACTGCACAGGCGAGTGTGTCGATTCTTTTGCTGTCGCTCAAACAGAACTTTTCAACATTAGGATCGACTGTGAACCGTACCAGCAATGTCTGAAACACCAGAGGTTAATGTGAATGAACTATTGGAACTCATGATGAGAAGTGACCTTGGTCAGTCAGAAATCGTCCGCCAGAAATGCAAAGACGCATGTCAGCACCTGGCCAGTGCAATGGAAACGGTTCAGAAGGAGGCCGACCGAAGAGAAAATTGGCCACCCAGGATTCTACGTGTCCACGAACGAGTGTTGGAAATGACAACCGGCGCATTCGCTCTCTTCGATATGATAGACGTGGGCAACTTGGAGCGCGCGTCGCAGTTCTATTCGAAATGTTCTCCATTTTCAGGAATTGAAGACAACGCAGAAACAGAAGAATCATTTGTCCGTAGCGTTGATCATGTTCATTCAGGTGTCAGTGGCAGCCTTCGACCTCATCGATCGCAGTACTCCTCAAGGGCCGTTTGAAGAGTATTGCAACAAGCTGAAAGGTAGCCTTACGGGGATTGAATTATGGATTTGCAAAATACAGGCCGAAATGGATCCGATGGAAAAACAGGAGGAGGAGAAGGAGGACCAGAACAGGTAATTCAGAGTTCCACGCTTTTCTTCTTCTTCCACTACCGACATTCCGACAGGTCGCCGACCGCAGAGATGGAGGAAGGTTGACAAATCGAATTTCGTTTGCGCATTGACACTTGCAAGTGGCGGTTTGTTCTGCGAGTCATCCAAACACTTCGACTTGGCCTTTACCGTATACTTGTACAAGTAGCCGCCACTTTTCCGTTTTCTATTTCCGAACGCACTTTACGCTAAGTCGAATGAACTCGCTGACGGGGAACTCAGGGCCTCACGCAAGGGCTAAAATGGGGAAAGCGTTCAGTGCGGACACCTTCCTTCGCGCCTGCAAAAGCCATAGACGGAGAACTTGACGTGGCAATAGGTTTCGGTTGGTAAACCATCGAACACATTTTTCAGCCCGGGCAAAAATAATTTGGTCAATCTACATTGCTGTTGTTCATGCTGCTCAGTCTACATTGTAACTGTTATATTCAATGACAAACAAAGCGGCGATAGGATCAAAGGGCAGCGCCATTCTGGCTGGACGTTCAGAGGGGTGTATTTAAAGAATGCAACGCAAATTTGCACGCCTTCGACAAGTGTAGGCCTCGCGAAAGCTTACTTACGTTTTACGCAATGCCGCGCTGTGCCGGTGCGGCACCTTTCCCGCGGCGGTTCCATTTCAACCAGCTACCGCGTTACTTGGACCTCTGGAGTCGAACCTGACTCACCAAAAGTGCTAAGTCCCTGTTTTGTTTGCGCCCATGCGCGTGCGTGCTGATTACCGCTGGTTTTGTTGAAGTTTCGTCGGACAATTCGCCCTTTGGCGCCATCGTTCGGCGGAGCTTTGCTCAAAGTGCTGCTCAAGTCAGCCGCGGTATTTTTCGAAGTCGCAAAGCAGCGACGGTGCACTTTAAAATGAGCCGTATTAGATTTTTCTATTTTTGTAACTGGGCACCTACCCGCTTGCTGACCTTGCTCGTTACTGTACTGATTATCAGGTATGCCATTGTTGTGAAGTTAAGAGTTCGCGCTGTCTACATAGGGTGTTCCACTTGTTGCTGAATGTTGGTCTTCCAAACTTGAGAATTTCCGAAGGGACGGAGTTTTGCTAATGAAAATTTTGTAACGCGGTTGCCTTAACGGAAGGTACGCGATCCTTATTGGACTGAACATGATCGCCGAAAGAGAGGAAGGCAGAAGTTGGAACAGAAATATGGCGGAAAAATTCAATGTTAAATAAGCATTGCGTGGTTAGGGATGCTGGTCAATTGTGAGGTCTAAAAAGCCTGACCAAAGGAACGCACGTATGTGTGACTGGCGACCAGATGTACGAATTGGTGGAAAATTGAACACTTTGCTTGCTCTTGCCCTACTGCTAGCCCCATTCGCCCTGGATAAATGAACCTTCCGTTGTTCACGTTCTTAGCTAGGAAGTAGAGCGGATTTTGTACAAGTTGTCTGATTTACTTTCAGCAGTGAATGAACCAGCTTGAACGTCCAGAACAGTTGCGTAAGGCAATGACGCAGCGAAGAAGAGGATTACGGTCATTTTTCAATTAATTTCTTGAAAATTGGGAACACGGTCTTCGCGCAGGGATGCTGTGAGAAAGTCGACGAGAGCGTTGCGCAATATTCCAGCGAATATTTGAAAGCAGATACCCAAATGTTGCGTCTGCATTGTGAAGAAGTCTCTCCTGTGAAAGATTTCGCGCAATTGAATAAACTGGATTACTATGTTCTGACTTGCACATCATATTCATGGCAACACGCTCTGACGGTCTGCTGTTTCCTCAAGTCTATGCTTTACTTACTGCGCTGTAAGGTTCTTTAGTCATAAGCGGACAAATATTTGCCACTCCCGGAAGCTTACGTTTGTACGCCCACAGAATGGGTAGAATTGTTCATTGTTTCTGATGCTGAAGAACCAACGCTTGATTATTAAAACTCACTTCTCGTCGGTTCTGTTCCAGTGATAAACGATGAGCTAATCATCACCGTTATATGGTTGGTCGTGCTGTGGCTTGCTATTCTTTATTACGTTGGGACTGCTAGCAAACGTTGTGCTTTTCCTACGCATCTTCTTACTCCTCCTGCAGGTGCGACAATCATAACATTCATCATTGGCAGAAAGGTGCAGATCCTAATTTATTCTCAACGATAATGTATTCTGTTCAGTGTTTCCACAAATAGATTGTCGCGCTACTGTGAAGTATAGGCTTTTTGAAAGTACCGCTTTTTCACACTCGGTCAGTTGAAGGTCGCAGGTCTTGAAGAATGCAAAGCAGATATTGCTTATGCGTCATTAGTTGGTCTCCCCTATCTCTAAAATTCGATTTGAAAACCCACCGAGTACGTAGAACAATTCGCACAAGCAGCTAACGTCCTGTAGTGCAACGCGTTGCGTGAATTTGCGATACGTACATTAATGGTAACTATATGCCGTGGAACCTACAACGTTGACCACCTGTGTAATTTTACCGCCATCTTCATGTTCACCGCACTTTTGTGTTTGTTGTTCCGCCATTGGTAGGCATAGGAGAGTTTCCTCCATACGCTCACCAACTCTGTACGTCGTGCCTTGAACACTATAATTTATATAGAGTCTGTTAATCACGCAACGTGTTGCCCTCCATAAGTTGAGCAGCCGAAGGAGCAAAGCACAGGGAGAGACAATTAAGAAATTTTTCCAGAATGTTGAACGGGTTACAAGTCAAGAAATCGTCATTAGATCGCCCTCGAATGATGCGTCAAATACAGGAATATTTCAAGCAGTCGACTTCGAACCATTCGTTACAATGGATGATGAACTGGTGACTTGTAATGAACCTAATGCAGAATCTATTTTTCAAGCAGTACTCTCTGTCGAGCGTGAAATGCATGAGTTGGCTGATGATTTAGAACGTAGCTAAAGCGATGCAGATGTCGTAAACACACTGACAATCGACGACGACGGCATAGACTCACCACATCGACTGGAGTTATTTTCCGCTGTAAAGTGCTCTGATGTGTTTAGCACAATAGTGAGCGCTGACTTTGCTTTCTCCACTTATATCTTCAGAAAAAGTCCAAGCAGCCAACGTCAGACTATTTGGATTGATGTGCAACAACCGGACATTAAAATGTAGCGATTGTGTTCCTCTTTTGTCCTAATACTAATTCACTTTTTATTCTTTACTTTCATGACGTTTCGTCACGTGGATCAATACGTTCTGTCACAAGCAAAATACTTCCAAGGAGCTATGCTTACGAGTTAATCCAACGGGGTTCTCCATATGTTGAGCACATTTATAAGCAGACCAATTTCTGGCCGCCCTTGAGATAGCAACCTATAGAGCAGGGGTTCTCAAGCTCTTTCGTGCCAGCGCTCACTGAGGCGTCCCAAACGCTCCGCGCAGCGTCCCCCTGGACTCCCCAGCGGAATTTTCAAGAAATTTATTGTAAAACGACCATAGTCCTCCTCTGTGCAGCGTCACTGGTTCACACAATTGATCTGGAACTTCACGTTAGCTCATTCACGGCAGAAAATAAATCAGTCAAATTGCCGCTCAAAATCCACTCTGCTTCATACCTGGGAACGGGAACAACAGGGTGTTCATATTTCCAGGGCAATTGGGGCTCAGAGGAGAGCAACTGCAAGCAAGGATTTCAATTCAGCTTCAATTGGAAGGTCTGCACGACACTCGTATGAGTGAGAACTTACAATTGACGCACATCGCCATCCACGCAATGCTTACTTGACATTGAATTTTTCCACCATATTTCTGTAGCACCTTTGGGTCTTTTTACAAATTTGCACGCAAACAAGAATACACATGGTGACCTTGACCTACTTACGTAACCGATCATCATTGACAGGTGCTGTAGCGCCGGGGTGCGCGCCGCGCTATTACCTTGCTCAAGGTTTGCCTTTTAAGACGACATAACTATTGTACTGTGCATTGTGAAAAGCATTTTTACGCGCACTTTTCGCACTGTGTGCAGCAAAAGTTCGTTTTCTTATACGCCGTATTCTGTTGGGCATCGACTTTCTCCCTAACCTAAGCCTAAACCTGAACATAACGGATTTTCTCTGTTCTGAAGTTATATCACGGCAAAAGAATGTGCCTTTGGTAGATGGCTTAGGCTGTCGACTTTCGCCCTAACCTAAGCCTAAACCTGAATATAGCGGATTTTTTCTGTTCTGAAGTTCTATTACGGCAAAAGAATGTGCCTTTGTTAGGTGGCTTATGCTATTGACTTTCGCCCTAACCTTTGGACGATTTAGGCTTACGAAATTTGAACATAGCGATGAGATTTGTCACCATGCTACCGTAAGTATTTAAGTCGGCAAAACAACTGACAAACAGACTTACCGAACCTTCAACTAAATATTGTCGTTGGCATTGCGAGAGCATAGATGGCGAACGAGCCGTCGTCAGTACTACCACGGCAGACATTGACGAACTCACTGCCGTTCAATAGTGCGCCGAACTTCTCGAATGGCACAGAGGGGAGATCTCCGTCTTTTCAGAGATGGAATGGGTCCATCTGCAGTTCGACAGGTATTATCGTGCTGTCGCTTCCTGCGGATCGACCGGTTAGTACCAGCGCACTGCGGGCATCCATGGGAATGTCGCCAATATGCAACCAGTTCCTTTGATTTTACGTTCCGCCAATGCCTTCCATTCACACGGAACATGAAAAAGAACACCAGGATTCTGTCCCAAAGCCCGAAGGAACGAAAATGTCAGTACGGCGATTCTGTCCCAAAAGCCCGAAGGAACGGAAATGTCAGTACGCTGGTCGACAGGTGACAGCGAGGACCAGCGGGATGCGTTTCCTTGGATTCACGGAAGTGCAGGAGAGAAGGGGTAATACTGCGGGACATGATGATAATGATTTACACGCACTTGCGTATAAATCATTCTATCAATTTTGTCAATCCGGCGACGCGGGCCCATACGCAAACGGTGGAATCCATGTGGGCCCAGGCGAAACGCCAAAACAAGGCGCGTTGTGGGACGCATAGGGACATGATACAATCATATCTGTGCGAATACGTTTGGCGCCGGAGACTATGTCCCGAACAAGACGCGTTCACAAAGATCCTCGCGGATATGGCAGTCTGCCGACCACCCGTCTGATCCCTACATAATTTAAATCTGTGCGCTTTGTATATTGCGCATTGTACAGTTTCTAGCAAATTTAATTTCTTTTGATCGTCAGGCAGCAGTACGTCACCAGCGTCGTGTAACAATGAAGGCTAACCAACCGATAGTTCGGCGCGCAGCGCCGAACTAACGTGCAGGCCATCCATAATCAGTGACACATTTATGTCATCCTCAGTGCGGGTGGGATTGTTTGCGTGCAAATTTGTAAAAAGACCCGCACCTTTTGCTATCCTCTCTTTGGGTGATCGTGTTCAGTCCATTGAAGAACGCGTTCCTCCCTATAATGCATCCGCGTTATAAACTTTTCGTTACTTAAACTCCCGCCCTTCGGAAGTCCTTAAATTTCGAAAAGCAGCTTTCAGCAACGTGTGTAACACACTATGTTGACACCGCGAACCTCCAAATTCACAACAATAGCATACCTGAGAATCAGTACAGTAATGAGCCAGGTCAGGAAGCGTGTAGGTGCCCAATTACAAACGTGGAAATATCTAATACGACGCATTTTCAAGTGCACCGTCGCTGTTCTGCGACTTTGAAGAATAGCGGGGCTGAGTTGAGCAACACTTTGAGCAACGCTCGGCCGCAACATGCGTCCTCAGGGCGAATTTTCCGACGAAACTTGAACAAAACCGGGGGTAATCAGCATGCACGCGCCTGGGCGCAAACAAAAACAGGACTTGGCGTTTTGGTGAGCCACGTTTGTCTCCAACGGTCGAAAGAACGCTTTGGGTGGGCGAAAAGAAACCGCCGCGTGAAAGGTGCAGCGCCGGCACCGCGGGGCACTGCGTAAAACGTAAGTATTCACGAGGAGTCTACTCGTCGAAGGCGTCGAAATTTGCGTTGCATTTTTTAAAATACACCCCACCGAACGTCCTGCGCAAATGGCGCTGTCCTTTGATCCCATCGCCGCTATGTTTGCCTTCGAACGTAACAATTAGAATGTAGACTGACCAACTTTTCCAACTGCGATGTAGATTGACCAAATTCTTTTTGCCCAGACGCAATAATGCGTTCGATGAATCGCTAAACGAAACCTATCGAAAGGCGATTGCCACGTCCAGTTCTTCGTCGATGGATTCTGCAGGCGTGAAGAAAGAGGACCGCACTGAACGGTTCCCCCATTTTTGCCTTTGCGTGAAGCCCGGAGTTCCTCGTCAGCGAGTTCATTCGACTTGCGTAAAGTACGTACGGAAATAGAAGAAGTAAAAGTGGCGGCTACTTGTATAAGTATACGGTAAAGTTCAAGTCGAAGTGTTAGGATGAATGGCAAAACATACCGTCACTTGCAAATGGCAATGGGCAAACGAAATCCGCGTTCTCAACGTTCGTCCATCTCTGCGGTCGGCGATCTGTCGGAACATCGGTAGTGGAAGAAGGAAAGAAGTGGAGAACTATGAATTACCTGCTCTGCTCCTCCTTCTCTTGCTAGTCTCCTTCCTGCGGCTCCATTTATGCCAGTATTTTGGCCATACGTAATTCAATCACCGTAAGGCGGCATTTCTGCGTGTCAGAAAAATTTTCGAACAGCGCCTGGCAAGTACTGGAGTCGACGATCTGCATAGCTCTCATTGACTTGTCAATGAACATGATCAACTTGATGGAAAATAATTCTTCTTTTCTTCTGATGTCTCCAAATCCTAAAAATGCCGACCATTTCAAATTGCCCTGCGATGCGCGCTCCAAGTTGCCCACGTCTATGTCGTCGAAACAAGGGAATGCCTCAGTTGCCGTTTCCATAAGGCTATCGTAGATCTGCAGAATCTTGTGTGACCAATTTTGTCTTCGTTCAGCTTCATTCTGAACCGCTTGCGTTGCACTGGCCAGACGCTCACACGTATCTCTGCATTTCTGACGGACGATCTCTGACTGATCATGGTCTTTTCTCAGAGCCGTTTTTAATACTTCGTTGATAGAGACCGTATGTTTATCAGACATTTCTCTTAGCTTACTTAGGCGAACCTTAAGCTGCAGCGTTCAGTTTGGGCGACGGCAAAACAATGGACATACTCGCCTGTGCAGTTCTGCTTGCTACGACTTCCCTTCGCGACGGCAGCGTTTACAGTGATGGACGCCGATTTGCGCGCGAATTCTGCCACTGGTAGTTCAAGATAACAATATTTTTGTGAAAATCGTCAACTGATCGAATGGTCCCTCAGGCGTGGTAAACCTGTGGACGGCGCGAGGGTGCTGTCTCCCGCCTGCGCATTCGGGTATACAGCTAATGGAATTTCCATTATGCTAATGTGGGCAAACAGATAGTTACAGATTCATCGTTCAAAATGCAGAAGGGTTCCCTAATATTGACTTCAACGGCGAATCGCCGAAATTGGTTCGCGTTCCTGTTTCGCGTTCGCGGCAAATACAAGCGACGGCGCACCGCCGGCTTCGTCCTGCAAGCAAAAGTTTACCACGCGTCGTCGCGGTAAAAAGCGAAGTGACAATGCCCTGAGGTGTTCATCATTTTCAAGCTGCAGCTAATTCACCTTGGGCGACTGCTCTCCCAAACGTCCCACTGACAATGGTGGAGTCCTCTGTGCATTGTCACTTCGCTTTTCACCCTGGCGACGCGTGGTAAACTTTTGCTTGCAGGACGAAACCGGGGGTGCGCCGTCGCTTGCATTTGCCGCGAACGCGAAACACGAACGCAAACCAATTTCGGTGAGTCACCGTTCAAGTCAACATTAGGGAACGCTTCTGCATTTGAACGATGAAGCTTTAACTACCTGTTTACCCAGATTAGCATAATGGAAATTCCATTGGCTGTATAGCCGACGGCGTAGGCGGCGACAGCACCCAGGCGCCGTCCACTGGTTTCCCACGCCTGAGGGCCCATTCGATCAGTTGACGACTTTCACAAAAATATTGTTATCTTGAACTACCAGTGGCAGAATGCGCGCGCAAATCGGCGTCCGTCACTGTAAACGCTGCCG
The DNA here is from genome assembly GCA_000612645.2 of Trichuris muris. Classification (NCBI taxonomy): domain Eukaryota; kingdom Metazoa; phylum Nematoda; class Enoplea; order Trichinellida; family Trichuridae; genus Trichuris; species Trichuris muris. The sequence goes on from CBXJ02000282.1 coordinate 6,608,806, forward strand.
TCGCGAAGGGAAGTCGTAGCAAGCAAAACTGCACAGGCGAGTATGTCCATTCTTTTGCCGTCGCTCAAACAAGACTTTTCAGCATTAGGATCGACTGAGAACCGTAATAGCAATGTCTGTTGCACCAGAGGTTAATGTGAATGAACTATTGAATCTCGCGCGGACAAAAGACCTTGGTCAGTCGGAAATCGTCCGCCAGAAATGCAAAGACGCCCGTCAGCATCTGGCCAGAGCAATGCAAGCGGTTCTGAAGGCGCCTGAACGAAGACAAAATTGGCCACCAGGGATTTTCCATATCTACGACGGCGTCATAGAAACATCAACCGACGCATTTGCTCGATTTGACATGATCGATGTGAGCAACATGGTGCGCGCGCGGCAGGGCAATTCGGAATTTTCGCCATTTTCAGGAGTTGAGGGCAACGCAGAAACAAAAGAATCATTTATCCGTCACGTTGATCATGTTTATTGAGGTGTCAGTGTTAGCTTTGAAGATCATCGACTCCAGTGCGATCTTGGAGCTGTATGAAGAGTTCTACGACAAGCTGAAACGTCTTCTTACGGAGATTGAATTACGTATGGCCAAAATACAGGCTGAAGCAGAGCAGCTTGAAAATAATGGGGAGGAGATGGAGGACCAGAACAGGTAATTCAGAGTTCCACGCTTTTCTTCTTCTTCCTCTACCGACATTCTGACAGGTCGCCGACCGCTGAGATGGAGGAATGTTGACAAAGCGAATTTCGTTTGCCCATTGACACTTGCAAGTGGCGGTTTATTTTGCCAGTCATCTTAACACTTCGACTTGGCCTTTACCGTACACTTATCAAAGTAGCCGCCACTTTTGGGTTTTCTATTTCCATACGCACTTTACGCGAAGTCGAATGAACTCACTGACGTGGAACTGAGGGCTTTACGCAAAGACAAAATGGGGTAAGCGTTCAGTGCGGTTCTCTTCCTTCTCGCCTGCAGAAGCCATAGACGGATGACTTGACGTGGTAACCGCCTTGCGATAGCTTTCGTTTGGCGACCCATCGAACGCATTGTTCATCCCGGGCAAAAAGAATTTGGTCAATCTACATTGCAGTTGTTTGTGTCGGTCTCTCAACATTGTAATTGTTAAGTTCAAAGACAAACAATGGGGCGATAGGTCCAAAGGACAGCGCCACTCAGGCGGGACGTTCGGTGGAGCTTATTTAAAAAATGAAACGCAAATTTGGACGGGCACTACTGCGCTACAGCCGCGACCCGTTGATTGGACGCTTTCAGAAGTGTTAGACTAATGCTGATTGGCTAGAACAGACACTACTCGAGATCAGCTCCTCCCGCGTAGACGGCGCTAACCTCAGCTTGGTTGTTGGATTTCAGATGCGTTAGGCTAATGTTGGTTGTCTAGAATGTTTGATCGGGAAAAATCAAGAAAGATAGAAAGTGGGTATGTAGAAGTGGTAGAAAAAAAGAAATGGTGCTTATTTTATGGCCTAGACTTAGGTAAAGGCAGAAAGCGATGCCTAATATCGTGTTGCCTTCGTGATCTAAATGGGAGACATGATCCTCATTTTATGGCTTAGGCTTAGGTAAGGGCAGAAAGCGATGCCTATTGTCGTGTTGCCTTCGTAAACTAAAAGGGAGAAATGATCCTCATTTTATGGCTTAGGCTTAGGCTTAGGGCAGAAAACGGTACTTGTATTTGAGCGTGTTTTGTTTCTGTTCTTGGATGTTTTACTCTGCTGTCGTTATCTGAAATTAAGGTGATGCATTATGGTTGTGTTCAGCTCTGAGCATCGTTACGGGTAGAACTCGAACGGTGGTAACTGCTCATTATCACATAAACGTCAAAGAAGGAACATTAATGCTTCTGGGTGGTAATGGAAGCAGAGTATGTTCGAAGGGGAACGGTTTTCATTGAGTACCTAAGGTAGGAGAATTTCGTGTTAGCTACCAGTTTTGCTATCGAGTGTTCGATTTCGTTATCACGTTTTTCTGGTGCTTCTGTTCGTATCTTCGCGGTCGTTTTAAAAGGATATGGTGATAACGTCATGGCACAGCGCTGCTAAGCAGTCAGAAACAGTTAACCGCCTGCAGTGTTGATCAGCTCTGGTTCACTGCTGATGGTTGCGTTTGGGCTCACGTTATGCTTAAGTGGGTTCAGATCTTATCGATGATGTACCCTAGGTGGTTATCGCTTTGTGCCCTTCAGTCTTTATCAAAAATAGAAGTGGTTTCTGAACTGGTTTGAATTGCGTAATGGAGATTAAACGATTTTGGCGTTCATGAACATTAACAGTTTCATTTGTGAGTATGTGTTCGATTACGCGGTTGAGCTTTGCCAAGCTGTGTGCCAAGTTCGTAGATGATGGCAGCGGTCCAGTTTATGCAGAGTAGAGGACGAATGCACCAGCGGAGGATATGCCCCTGGTGCGCAAGACCTATGCTGCTGCAGCACTGCAGGGACCGCGACTACGTAGGGTGGTGGTGCAACGGAAAGCACTGCCAGAAAGAGCTTTCAGCGAAAACAGGAACGTGGTTCCAAGGTAATAATCAGTTGGCGAATAGTTTGTTGCCCACAGTAGTGGTGTTTAGGATGTGAGCAGCCGGTAAGGACCATGCTGCTCTTCATGCGCGCGTGGTCAGAGATTTTGACCACGCTCAAGTTCATCTTCGTACGAGGACGGCGTTTCGCGGCTGTCGTTCAAGTGGGCACAAAAGTAGGGTTTTTCTTCACTTTTCGGCCGTTTTGCGGCTAAGTCTTTTCTGATTCGCGTTGGAAACGTCGACGCGGCTGTCGTTCAAAGTATGCGAAACATAGGTTATTTTTGATTGGTCGATCGGTTTTGCGGCTAAGTCTTTTCTGATTCGCACGGTAAATACCATGGCAACGGTGGCGCCACCTACAGTAAGGTGATCGCGGCTGTAGCGCAGAAGTACCGGTCATCGTATGGAGGAAACTCTCCTACGCCTACCAATGGCGGAACAACAAACACAAAAGTGCGGTGAACATGAAGATGGCGGTAAAATTACACAGGTGGTCAACGTTGTAGGTTCCACGGCATATAGTTACCATTAATGTACGCATCGCAAATTCACGCAACGCGTTGCACTACAGGACGTTAGCTGCTTGTGCGAATTGTTCTACGTACTCGGTGGGTTTTCAAATCGAATTTTAGAGATAGGGGAGACCAACTAATGACGCATAAGCAATATCTGCTTTGCATTCTTCAAGACCTTCTGCGACCTTCAACTGACCGAGTGTGAAAAAGCGGTACTTTCAAAAAGCCTATACTTCACAGTAGCGCGACAATCTATTTGTGGAAACACTGAACAGAATACATTATCGTTGAGAATAAATTAGGATGTGCACCTTTCTGCCAATGATGAATGTTATGATTGTCGCATCTGCAGGAGGAGTAAGGAGATGCGTCGGAAAAGCACAACGTTTGCTAGCAGTCCCAACGTAATAAAGAATAGCAAGCCACAGCACGACCAACCATATAACGGTGATGATTAGCTCATCGTTTATCACTGGAACAGAACCGACGAGAAGTGAGTTTTAATAATCAAGCGTTGGTTCTTCAGCATCAGAAACAATGAACAATTCTACCCATTCTGTGGGCGTACAAACGTAAGCTTCCGGGAGTGGCAAATATTTGTCCGCTTATGACTAAAGAACCTTACAGCGCAGTAAGTAAAGCATAGACTTGAGGAAACAGCAGACCGTCAGAGCGTGTTGTCATGAATATGATGTGCAAGTAAGAACATAGTAATCCAGTTTATTCAATTGCGCGAAATCTTTCACAGGAGAGACTTCTTCACAATACAGACGTAACATTTGGGTATCTACTTTCAAACATTCGCTGGAATATTGCGCAACGCTCTCGTCGACTTTCTCACAGCATCCCTGCGCGAAGACCGTGTTCCCAATTTTCAAGAAATTAATTGAAAAATGACCGTAATCCTCTTCTCTGCTGCGTCATTGCCTTACGCAACTCTTCTGGATGTTCAAGCTGGTTCATTCACTGCTGAAAGTAAATCAGACAACTTGTACAAAATCCGCTCTACTTCCTAGCTAAGAACGTGAACAACGGAAGGTTCATTTATCCAGGGCGAATGGGGCTAGCAGTAGGGCAAGAGCAAGCAAAGTGTTCAATTTTCCACCAATTCGTACATCTGGTCGCCAGTCACACATACGTGCGTTCCTTTGGTCAGGCTTTTTAGACCTCACAATTGACGAGCATCCCTAACCACGCAATGCTTATTTAACATTGAATTTTTCCGCCATATTTCTGTTCCAACTTCTGCCTTCCTCTCTTTCGGCGATCATGTTCAGTCCAATAAGGATCGCGTACCTTCCGTTAAGGCAACCGCGTTACAAAATTTTCATTAGCAAAACTCCGTCCCTTCGGAAATTCTCAAGTTTTGAAGACCAACATTCAGCAACAAGTGGAACACCCTATGTAGTCAGCGCGAACTTTTAACTTCACAACAATGGCATACCTGATAATCAGTACAGTAACGAGCAAGGTCAGCAAGCGGGTAGGTGCCCAGTTACAAAAATAGAAAAATCTAATACGGCTCATTTTAAAGTGCACCGTCGCTGGTTTGTGACTTCGAAAAATACCGCGGCTGACTTGAGCAACACTTTGAGCAAAGCTCCGCCGAACGATGGCGCCAAAGGGCGAATTGTCGGACGAAACTTCAACAAACCCTGCGGTAATCAGCACGCACGCGCATGGGCGCAAACAAAACAGGGACTTAGCACTTTTGGTGAGTCAGGTTCGACTCCAGAGGTCCAAGTAACGCGGTAGCTGGTTGAAATGGAACCGCCGCGGGAAAGGTGCCGCACCGGCACAGCGCGGCATTGCGTAAAACGTAAGTAAGCTTTCGCGAGGCCTACACTTGTCGAAGGCGTGCAAATTTGCGTTGCATGTTTTAAATACACCCCTCTGAACGTCCAGCCTCAGTGGCGCTGCCCTTTGATCCTATCGCCGGTTTGTTTGTCTTTGAACGTAATAATTACAATGTAGACTGACCAACATGAACAACTGCAATGTAGATTGACCAAATTATTTTTGCCCGGGATGAAAAATCCGTTCGATGGTTCACCAAACGAAACCTCTGGTAAGAATATTGCCACGTCAAGTTCTCCGTCTATGGCTTTTGCAGGCGCGAAGGAAGGTGTCCGCACTGAACGCTTCCCCCATTTTAGCCCTTGCGTGAAGCCCTGATTTCCCCGTCAGCGAGTTCATTCGACTTAGCGTAAAGCGCGTTCGGAAATAGAAAACGGAAAAGTGGCGGCTACATGTACAAGTATACGGTAAAGGCCAAGTCGAAGTGTTAGCATGACTCGCAAAAGAAATCGCCACTTGCAGGTGTCAGTGCGCAAATGATTAGCTTTGTCAACCTTCCTCCATCTCTGCGGTCGGCGTCCTGTCGGAATGTCGTTAGTGGAAGAGGGAGAAAAGCGTAGAAATCTGAATTACCTGTTCTGGTCCCCCTCCTCCTCCATCTCCATCAGGTCCATTTTGGCCTGTATTTTGGAAATACATAATTCAATCTCGGTAAGGGTACATTTCAGCATGTTACAATACTCTTCAAACAGCCCCTGAGGAGTACTGCGGTCGATGAGGTCGAAGGCTGCCATTGACACCTCAATGAACATGATCAACGCAACGGACAAATGATTCTTCTGTTTCTGCGTTGTTTTCAAATCCTGAAAATGGTGACCATTTCGAACTGAACTGCGGCGCGCGCTCCAAGTTGCCCACGTCTATCGTATCGAAGACAGCGAATGCGCCGGTTGTCATTTCCAACACTCGTTCGTGGACACGTAGAATCCTGGGTGGCCAATTTTCTGTTCGGTCAGCCTCCTTCCGAACCGCTCCCATTGCTCTTGCCAGACGCTCACACGCGTCTTTGCATTTCTGGCGAACGATTTCCGACTCACCAAGGTGTCTTGTCCGCGCGAGATTCAGTAGTTCATTCACATTAACCTCTGGTGCAACAGACATTGCTATTACGGTTCTTAGTCGATCCTAATGCTGAAAAGTTCTGTTTGAGCGACGGCAAAAGAATTGGCATACTCGCCTATGCAGTTCTGCTTGCGACGACTTCCCTTAGCGACGGCAACGTTTACAGTGACGGACGCCGATTTGCGTGCGCATTCTGCGACTAGTAGTTTAAGATAACAATACTTTTGTGAAAATCGTCAATTGATAGAATGGGCCCTCAGGCGTGGGAAACCTGTGGACGGCGCCTGGGTTCTGTCGCCGCCTACGCGGTCGGCTATACAGTCAATGGAATTTCCATCATGCTAATGTGGGCAAACAGATAGTTACAGCTTCATCGTTCAAATGCAGAAGCGTTCCCTAATATTGACTTGAACGGTGACTCACCGAGATTGGCTTGCGTTCGTGTTTCGCATTCGTGGGAAAAACAAGCGACGGCGCTTACCCGGTTTCGTCCTGCAAGGAAACGTTTACCACGCGTCGTCACGGTGAAGAGCGAAGTGGCAATGCCCTGAGGTGTCCACCATTTTCAACGGGACGTTTGGGAGAGCAGTCGCCCAAGTTGGATTTGCTGCAGCCTCGGCTTTTCGCAACGCTGCCGTAAAGATTGTCCATCTTCAACTTCAGACGTCCGTTCGAGCGAATATGGCATCCCTATGCCAAAGTAGGTGCCACTGGCACTGGACGGAAATTGATGATGCCTTTAAAAGTCAAGTCCCAATGTGGCCTAACAGTTGAGTCATAACTGCTGTGCTCTCTGACCGAGTGATCAGAAAGAGCTGGCGTATTTGCATTTCAAAACTGAACTGACGACCAGCCATGGCGTATGTGTTTTAATAATGCTGGTGCGATTATGCTGGCGAGCGGCGGCAGTTGAATAAAAACTGTTTCCTCAAACGATGCGTTCGACTACTAATAACGGGAATACATTGTGATCCGCTCTTTAATGCTTCACTGGGGTCTTCATGGATATCCGGTGGCCGTTGGTCGCAGCTGTCCGTGGAAGGTTGCTTTGAAAGCGTTCGTATTCCCTCTGCCTTTTGCGCGTGCATTATGTTGGCGAAAGGCAAAACAGGTGGACACTTGTATCAGCTGCTGATCGTTCACTTCTTCAGACGGCGAAAGGTGGCTGAACCTTCTTCCCAATTCGGAATGCCGGAACCTACTGATATTTTGACTATTGCGTCCTGAGGGCGCATTTGCGGATTCCAGTTGGCCTGTCAAAGCTGGCAGTCGACGCTCCTGAATTTCTCCAGTTCGCAGCGGCGTCGAATTTTGGCGCGTTGGAACGCCCAATGGAATGAGTCACGTTGTAGGGAAACCCACATCCGCTATCCGGCAACGGCGTGTTCATCCCCACTGCTTTGACCAAACTCACGCATTCCGCAGCAGACGGGACATATTAACTGATTTAGTCGCCGTGGGCAAACAACGCTGTACGGAACTGCCTTGCTACTACAATGGTATCCAATGGTCCTTGGCCTTTACAGGCTTCGTTCAATTTGGCTCAACGATATTTGACAATTCCTAAGTGCAACATCCGCGTGCCTTCATATCTCACATCAGAACATCAGTTGTTTAGGTCGCTCAAATAGGAAGTATTTACCGAATCGATCTTGAAAATCGAGAGAGACACCTGGCCATTGTTGGCATCCGGAGAGCGTGCCGTTGTACGTTTCCAAGAATGGTTGGTTACATGTGCGTCTCCCTTATACTTGACATCCCCCATTCTTTCACATTATCAAAATGACGAATCCACTGGTGTTCGCGATAGTAAGCGCTTCGTTGGCGTAGCAATGATCATGCGTGGCGAAAAGGTACTGCCGAAAGGCTGCAACCCATTTACGCTGGAGGGAACGGGCCTCGGCTTAATTGATCTGCACGTTCCAACGTCGTTTACTTATTAGGTGTGTGGCTTTTTGAGTAGTACCAACGCCATAAGTTGCGCGACTGGGACCCTGGAGGATGTAGTCAAGTTCGTGCTTACTAAACGGCTCAGTTACTCCAGCACCTTTCTCGTATCGCCATCGGACATGGACAACCGATTTAGTAACCCCTTGAATCTAAGTACATCCCTTGTTGGATTTTGAAGCATCGGAAATAGCGCTCATCCAAGTTGGAACAGGAACTCGTTGGGCACTCTGATCGACGATTGGGGTATGATTAATTTCTGTAAAGCCCCTTTTTAAGAGCAGCGGTTCGTCGAGTAAGGGATCATCACTGTTTTAAGGAATTGGTATGGCGGTTCAATGAGTTGCGTGAATGAACGCAGCTGAACAGTGCGAATTTAGCTCCGTGACTTTCCTCGAGAACTCCAGCAGGAAAATGAACAGACCGCCATGAACTCAACTGCCTTTGTCGTTGGCTATTTATTTTGTGCCTCTTGCTATTACGGTAAGGTTGGCGGAAAGCGCAAACTACTCCAGGAAAGCATTACTCCGGGTACGGGCAATCTTAGCTTGTGCAGTCGTCGCAGCTTTGGGCCAGCATACAGAAAGATCCAAGATTTGTAGCCCCGTTGTACAAGAAAAGGGTGGCTATTCGGGAAGAACGCCCTTGCGGCGGCCTAACTGGAAATGGATTGCGAATTGTTGTTTCAGGCTATGGATTCTCAATTCCTTGTTTGTAGTCCTTGTATTGCACTTGTCTTACATTGATATTATATTGTAAGTCGAACAATGGATTTCTGACGGGCTTCGGTTTCATTGTGTCAAAAGACGGCAGAATAACCGTTCATGAAAGATTGTTTATTCGATAGCGGAGCTTTCTGGACGTACTTCGGTCCCGTCGTCAGCGCAAGTAACAGTCACGAATAAAAACCGATTGGATTGCATATCAGGTTTTATTCGTGACGGTTACTTGCTCTGACAACGGTACCAAAGTACGTCCTGAAAGCTCTTATATCAAATAAAGATATTATATGTCGTAAATTTCATACTGTGTTGGGCAAACTCAGTTGGATTTTTGGCGATCCGCATGAAAACCAAAAATGCGGAATTACTTTCGATCTAAGCTACACTTCACATGACTATATCAACATCGGATGCTTCTTTACGGAGCGGCTATACAGCATCTCCTTTTGACTGCAGTGACATTGTTTTCGTATCTATTGACTTACTCTTGTCAAGCATCGTATTTCTTTCGATTGCGCAGATGTGCTTTGAATGTCGGGTTTCTGGCGCGCTGTTTCGAGCGTACAAGGGGAAATTTTATTTCCTGAAATTACCTCATCATAGGATCATGAGCGATTCAGCGCAGATACAAAAATGACAGCGTTTCCATTCTTAACTGCTTCTCTCCTCTTTCCGATGCATTGGTCAACTCAGGAATGTTTCTCAGGTACGCCACCGAGTTTTACAGAAAGAATCACTCCCGGAAAGGGCCAACTTCTCCTACTGAATGGCTGCCGTGGCGCCGCTTTAGCGGACGTGCTTCTCTACTGTGCTGTATTCTTTATGGTGTGGTCACTCGGTGTGTCTTATTGTGGGAACTGGAATGCCTTCTTATGCTACGCTGAGACCAGGGCTGAGGTCGCAGCAAACCGCATTGGATTACTCATTTTGTCGATGCATATAATGGCGGACTCAAGTGCAAGGGCAACGCACGGGAGACCAACCATACTTGGAAACGTATTACCACAGGCTATCTGGATGCCCACGATGGCTACGCGTCTCTTTCGATTTTCAAGCTTGATTCTGTAAACATTCCTGATTGGACGACATAAATAACTGATCTTTCGACGTGAAATATGAAGGCAAGTGGATGTTGCACTTACGAATTGTCAAATTTTGCTTTCCCAAATTCGCCAAAGCCAGTAAAGGCCAAAGAGTATTGGATACCATTGTAGTACCAAGGCAGTTCCGTCCACTGTTGTTTACGTTGCGACCTCGGCGACTAAATTGGCGCTTATCTCTCGATTGCTGTGGAATGCGTGAGTTTGCTCAATGCAGTGGGGATGAGCACGGCATTGCTGGACAGCGGGTATGGGTTTCTGTGCAGCGTGCCAAAATTCGACGCCTCCGCGAACAAAAAAAATTCAGGAGCGTGGAGTGTCAGCTTGGAATGGGCAAGCGGAAACAGTAAGTCCGCCCACTGTACACAATCTGCGAAACTTCAATAATTGCGGCACTCCGAATGGGCAAGAATGTTCAGCCCACCTTTCGACGTCTGAACAAAGTAGAGAACGCTTAACAGTTCATACATGTGCCCGCCTCTTTTGCCTTTTGTCAAGGTAAGGCATACGCAAAAATCAGAGGGCATAGGAAAGGTTTCGAAAGGATCATTCATCTCCGTCCAGTGGCAATGGGACATACTTTGGCATAGGGATGGCCTCTTAGCTCGAAAGGATTTCGGAAGTTGAAGATTGTCAAACATTGCAACAGTGCTGCGAAACGCTGAGGGCAGCAGCAAATCTACGTTGGGCGACTGTTCTCCCAGACCTCTCGTCGTAACTGGTGTACACCTCGTGGCCTTGTCACTTCGCTTTACACCGCGACGACGCGTCGTAAACTTTTGCTACCACGCCGAAACCGGAGGTGCGCCGTCGCTTGTATTTGCCGCAAACGCGAAACAGGAACGAAATCCAATTTCGATGAGTCACCGTTCAAGTCTATGTTAGGGAACACTTCTGCATTTGAACGATGAATCTGTAACTGTTTGCCCACATTAACATAATGGAAATTCCGTTGGCTGTATAGCCGACCGCGCAGGCGGGCGACAGCACCCAGGCGACGTTTACAAGGTTCCCACGCCCGAGGGCCCATTCTATCAATTGACGATTTTCACAAAAGTATTGTTATCTTAAACTACTAGTCGCAGAATGCGCACGCAAATCGGCGTCCGTCACTGTAAACTCTGTCGTCGTGAAGGGAAGTCGTCGCAAGCAGAGCTGCACAGGCGAGTACGTCCATTCTTTTGCCGTCGTCCAAACTGAACTTTTCAGCATTAGGATTGACTAAGAACCGTAATAGCAATGTTTGTTACACCAGAGGTTAATGTGAATGAACTATTGGAACTCATGATGAGTAGTGACCTTGGTCAGTCGGAAATCGTCAGCCAGAAATGCAAAGACGCGTGTAAGCATCTGGCCAGAGCAATGGAAGAGGTTCAGAAGGAGGCTGACCGAAGACAAAATTGGCCACCCACGATTCAACGTATCTACGATAGCGTGTTGGAAATGACAACCGACGCATTCGCTCGCTTCGACACGATAGACGTGGGCAACTTGGTTCGCGCGCCGCAGCTCACTTCGAAATGTCGCCATTTTCAGGATTTGAAGGCAACGCAGAAACAGAAGAATTATTTGTCCGTCAGGTTGATCATGTTCATTGAGGTGTCCATGACAACCTTGCAGATCATCGACACCAGTACGACCCAGGAGCTGTTAGAAGAGTTTTCCGACAGGCTGAAACGTTGGCTTACAGACATTGAATTACGTATGGCCAATATACAGGCTGAAACAGAGCTGCAGGAAAATAAGGGAGAGAAGAACGAGGACCATAACAGGTAATTCAGACTTCTACGCTTTTCTCCTTCTTCTACTACCGACATTCCGACAGGTCGCCGACCACAGAGATGGAGGAATGTTGAGAAAGCGAATTTCGTTTGTCCATTGCCACTTGCAAGTGGCGGTTTGTTTTGCGAGTCATCCTAACACTTCGACTTGGCTTTTACCGTATATATATGCAAGTAGCCGGCACTTTTGCTTTTTCTATTTCCGTACGCGCTTTACGGTAAGTCGAGTGAACTCGCTGACGGGGAACTGAGGGCCTCACGCAGACGCAAAATGGCGAATGCGTTCAATGCGGACCTCTTCCTTCGCGCCTGCAGAAGTCATAGACGGAGTACTTGACGTGGCAACCGCCTTTCGGTAGGTTTCGTTTAGCGACTCATCGAAGGCATTTTTCAGCCCGGGCAAAAAGAATTTGGTCAATCTACATTGCAATTGTTCGTGTCGGTCTGTCTACATTGTAATTTTTAAGTTCAAAGGCAAGCAATGCGGCGATAGGTTCAAAAGGCCGAGCCATTCGCGCTGGACGTTCGTTGTGGCCTATTTTAAATAATGCAACGCTAATTTGGACATCTTCGACAAGTGAAGGCCTCGCGAATGCTTACTTACGTTTTACGCAGTGCCCCGCAATGCCGGTGCGGCACCTTTCCCGCGGTGGTTCCATTTGAACCACCCAACGCGTTCGTTGGACCGCTAGAGACGAACCTGACGCACCAAAAGCGCTATGTCCCTATTTTGTTTGCGCCCATGCGCGTGCATGCTGATTAACCCCGGTTTTGTTCAAGTTTCCTTCGACAATTCATTGTTGCGCGGCATGGTGTGGCGGAGCGTTGCTGAAAGTGTTGCTTTCTTCGATGTCGCAGATCAGCGACGGTGCACTTGAAAATGCGCCGTATGAGATTTTTCCGTTTTTGCAAATGGGCACCTACCCGCTTGCTCACCTGGCTCGTTACTGTACTGATTCTCAGGTATGCTATTGTTGCGGAGTTCGAGGTTCGCGCTGCCTACTTAGGATGTTCCACTCGTTGCTGAAAGTTGCTATTCAAAATTTCAGGACTTCTGAATTGACGGAGTTTAGTTTATGAGAAGTTTGTATGACGGATGCGCTAACGGAACATACGCGGCCCTCATTTGACTGAGCACGATAGCCCAAAGAGAAGGAGGCATAGTTACAACAGAAATATGGCGGAAAAATTCAATGCTAAGTAACCATTGCATGGTTAGAGATGAGCGTTAATTGTGAGGTTTAAAATGCTGACCAAAGGAACGTACGTATGTATGACTGGCGTGCAGACCTACAAATTGAAGCTAAATTGAAAACTTTGCTTGGAGTTGCTGTACTCTGTGCCCTTTTTGCCCTGGAAATATGAACCACCTGTTGTTCGCGTTCTCAGCTATGAAGCAGAGTGGATTTTGTGCGACAAGTTGACCGATTTAGTTTCTGCACTGAATGAGCTAGAGTGAACATCCAGATCATTAGTGTGAACCAATGACGCAATAGAGAAGAGGAGTGCGGTGTTTTTTAACTTATTTCTTGACAATTGGGAACACAGCCTTCGCGTAGTTATGCTGTGAGAAAGTCAACGAGAGCGTTGCGTAATATTACTGTGAATATTTGAAAGTAGATACCCAAATGTCGCATCTCGTTTGTTTACAAGCCTGTCCCGCAACAGATTTTGTGGAAGTTGAAGAAACTGGATTACAGTGTTCTGACTTACACAACATATTCAAGACACCACGCTCTGACGGTCTGCTGTTTCCTGAAGTGTATGGTCCTCTTACTGCGCTGTACGTTCTTACCTGAGAAGCGGACAAGCATTTACCACTACAGCAAGCTTATGTTTATAAGCCCACAAAATTGGTAGAATTGTTCATTGTTGCGGATGCTGAAGAACCAACGTTTGATTATTTAAAGTCTCTTCCTCGTAACCTACGCATCGGTACTTTTCCAGTGACAAACGATTTGCTAATCGACACTGTTACGTGGTTGGTCATGCGGTCGCTTGCCATCCTTTGTGGCGTAGGTCTGCTAGCAACCGTAATGCTGCTCGTGCGCATCTCCTTACTCCTCCTCCAGGTGCGACAGTCGTAACATTCATCATTGGCAGAACGGTGTAGATCCTAATGGATTCTCACCGACAATCTACTCTTTTCACTGTTGCGATAGAACCATTCTCACGCTACTGTGAAGTATAGGCTTTTTGAAAGTACCGCCTTTTCACATTCGGTCGGTTGACGGTCGCCGAAGCTCTTGCGAAATGCAAAGCAGATATTGCTTATACTTCATTAGCTGGTCTCCCGTATCTCTGATGTTCGATTTCGATACCCACCGAGTAAATAGAACAATTTGCACAAGCACCTATGGTCCTGTAAACCAACGCGTTGGCTGAATTTGCGATACCGATAATAAGAGTAATTATATGCAGTGGGACGTACAAAGTTGACCACCTGTGTGAGCTAACCACCATCCTCATGTTGACCGCGCTTTTGGGTTTGGTGATACACTATTATTAAGCATAGGAGAGTTTACTGTATGTGCTGACCAACTCTGTGCGTGTTGCCTTGAACATTTCAATTTAGATACAGTCTGTTAATCACGCAACGTTTAGCCCTCCATAAGTTGAGCAGCCGAAGGAGCAAAGTATTGCCAGATACAAGAAATTTTTCCAGAATGTTGGATTGCTTACAAGTCAAGAAATAGTCATTACAGCGCAGTCAGATGGTGCACCCAATAGTGGAATATTCCCAGGAGTTGATGTTGGAGAAAAAGCGCCGGACGGCTGACACATATGAAATGTGACCTTAGTGATGGGGGCGCGCCTTCTTCCTTATTCACAGGAGGCAAAGTGTGAACAAAGAAGACTGGTTTTGCAGCTGTCGGCTAAAGAAGGGGGCTATACAGAGACAGGTGGCAGAACGGCGGGGTGCTATTCAATGTTTCTGGAATCCCACATCTGCTGAAAACCTACGCACAGCACCTGCCCTCACTTTTCTCCCCCTATATATATATATTACTTATTCTGCTGTACTTGTTGTGTTTTACTTGCCAGTAAAAGGTGCTCCGCATTACGTCTGTGTTCAGCTTCTGCAGCGCAATTCTCCATCAGTTGACTTCGTAGCATTCGTTACAATGGATGATAAACTGGTGACTTGTAATGAGCCTAATGCAGAATCTATTTTTCAAGCAGTACTCTCTGTCGTGCGTAAACTGGATGAGTCGGCTGATTATTTAGAAGGTAGCTAAAGCGGTGCAGATGTCGTAAATACACTAACACTCGACGGCGACTTCCTAGAGTCACCATATCGACTATAGTTATTTTCCGCTCTAAACTACCCCGATGTGTTTAGTACAGTAGTGAGCGCAGCCTTTACTTCCTCCACTATCCCTGTAGGAAAACACCATGCAGCCAACGTCAGACTCTGTCTATAGATGTCTAACTACCGGGCATTTGAATGTACTGATTGTGTTCCTCTTTTGTCGTAATACTAATTCACTGTTTATTCTTTACTTTCATGATGTTTCATCGTTTGGATCACTACGTTCTCTCTTAAGCAAAATGTTTCGAAGGAGCTATGCTTACGACTGAATCCAAGTGGGTTCTCTCTATGTGGGCCACATTTTTAAGCTGACCAATTTCTGGCCGCCCTTTAGTTGCCAACCTATACAGCATAGATTCTTAACCTTTTTGTGTCAGCGCCCCCTCAGTCCTCTCAGGTGCCCCCAGTTTCTCCTGGACTCCCCGGCGCACCCGCCCTGTTTGGGGCGAGAGCCCTTTCGTTCGCAGTCGCTAGTCCTGGACGTACTGGCGTCGGTTAGATATCATGAGACGACGGTTCAACAATGAGGGTATGTTGGTTCTGGTTCTATCAACTTTTGGTTGCGTTTGGCATTTATTAGGCCGCGGTCAAACGTCATGTTCTAACTCGTCCATCTCCTCATGGTTGTACTCCTGTTAGGTTATGCTTTATTGGCCTCACCAAGCGGTTCGTGAAAGACTTCACAGAGAAGCTGCCAGTCTTTTATATTAGTTTTCGTAGTGAGACGGTTTATGACTGAAATGGCTGACTGAAATTCAAATCTGCTCCTGAGGAGGGACAGCGCGAGTTCGATGGAGAAATATCCGTGAAACGCGTGTTAACGACGTCGGCATACATGAACGACAATGGCAGAGGGGACCTTTAGAAACACCAATCATATGCGTTCTCACTTTGTCGTGGTAGACTTTGAATCACCCGGGCGTCGATCTCTGCGGTGCAGGAGGCTTCTAGATGTCATCAGCGTCCTAGCCGAGAAGCTTCCAGCGTCCCCTAAAATCTTCCACCGCCCTCCCCTCTGCAGTCCCCCTGGGTTCACCTCCGCGCAATGAACTCCCGGCGCCCTCCATGGGGCGCTACCGCACCCGCTGAGAATCACTGCTATAGAGGTTCCAGTGCATTTGGTTTGTGCAAAAGCAATTGCTATTTATTATGTTTTATCAGCAAAACATTCGGAAGTTTCTTCTTCCGTCATCAGTGCTAATGGTCATGTCAACTGCCAGTCAGTCAGCCCCAGATGGTCGATCGTAGGGGCTTCCAGAAGTGTCGACTTACTGGGCAGCTGTCATGACCATTTGCATTGATGATGGAAGAACGATCTTCTGAAAGCTTTACTGTTGAAACATAATAAAGTGTTATATCACAAAAACGGGATCAAACCGTGGTTTGGAAAGAAGTGTGACCATGGTGTGAACAATCGATTCGTGAACAGAATCCCAGTCATGAATTACACAAACTGGATTGTTATCATTGGATAAACTATCATGTTGGGCGCATTAGATTAAATATGGACGTTCTGACAATCAGGTGGTACGAACTTGCCGCGAGATTGCTGGAACGGTTGACACAGGTTATCGTGTGGGCATTCACACCATAGATTAATGCAAAATGTGTCAGCTAAGTATAGATTAATCAGAAACGACTGGGCATTACGATGCCTGTACTCTTGTCAATTCCTGCGCTAGCATGGTTAACTATTTGATATTCTACTGCAGGTTTCATTTTGGTTCTCTGCATTGGCGAGAATGCAAATTACTGAATCAACGAATACCGAAGTAGCCGACAAGGTGTATCTGCGTTTAATTTTTAGCTATTTAACATAGCATCCATCGCAACGGCGTAGTCATATTTTAATAGTTTTAACAGTTTTCTAAAAGTGAACAACGTGTATTGTCATACTGCCGTTCAAGACAGGAGTTGAGGAGTCACGAAAGTTTTGGAATACAATGAAGAAGGAATCGAAGTAAGCTTCCAACCGTTAATTAATGGAAAACAGGTAATCTTCAGGTACATTAAAAGCACAGCCAACCTATGTGCCTTCGCACAGCACAAACTTCATAGCAGGAACGTGAAAAAGGGTGCGTCGCCTATCAAATATTACTCGCACTCGGAGGAATGAAGCTGTGACATCGTCATTGCAACACATGACTAATGCAATATTCCATCATCGAAAAGCACACACTACATTGTGGATCGTTTGATTGACAGTAAAAGATAGAGAATTCCAGAAATGTCTGTCTTTTTCACTATTATGTAATCGAAAAACAGAGTCACGGTGGTTTCTTCCCGTTTCCGATCACGGTCCAGAAGGAAATGGATGAAAAGCTTTATTTCTGAACATGTGGAGCTAAAAACTTTGGTGAAGCTTCTCAGCCTCCTCTGGGCTCGTCGTCAGCGCTGTACGACGTGTCTTGTTTGCTGAGGCCCAGCCAACCTGTTCTGGCCTTTAGGAGTGGATCATCCACGTTGGTCGAACAACGGTGGGGGCATGTCAGATTGAACCTTAATCCATCATGGCTGACCACCTCCGTATTCGGACCGGGCTTCGGAGCAACTACCTTACCGGCCCTGCGTCGTCGCTGCTCAGCGTGCAATGCGGTTGTGTTGAATGTTTTCGTGGCATCGTCGGTTGTCGTCGTGGCAGCTCGGCAAGGCACGGGCGTAAGCCATGTGTCGCCTCGTTTCAGCATGTGGATGGAATAGGTCGTCGTGTGGGGCAAGTCTGGTGCCTTTTGTCTGGTGCTCCGTGTTCACATTGTCTACATGATGTTAGAAAGGCATTGATACCCATTACGAAAGCCTCTATTGCATATATATATATATATATAATATATATATTATATATATATATATATATATAGTGGACGATTTACTAAAAGAACATATAGTTGCTGCCGTCTGGTTCAGTGCCTTTTTACTCGCCCTAACTTTTCCAATTCTGTTATCCGCATAGAACTTGTACAAACCAATTTTATATTGCTCTGGCTCAAGAGACATTCGTGTGTACAGTTGCATGCCAACGTGCGACACTATTAGCTGCGGTTAGTACCGACAAGATATTGGTTTCCCTGAGTGATTCGTAGACCCATTGAAGGACTGTTGCAACGCCTGCTACCTGAGGGAAGAGGACAAGCTGTTTATTCAACCAATTTCGTGAATACGAGATCGTCGTGAACATATGCAGATCACGGGAAGAGGCGAACGAAAGAACGTACACACGACAGCGAGGAAGACCGCAAACCATGGACCCAATGAAGATCTCCGCACGGACCAAGAATGCACGAACACTACTTTGAGCTTTCCGACTGGTTCAGGTCGATATCCCCAGTAGACGAAATGCCAAATGACAAAGCCCTGAAAAGTCAAAATCCTAATAGCGAAATCATGTATGGCTGAACTATTGAACAACGAAATTCAGAAGAGGTGAAATTTCTAAAACTGGTACGATTCGCGAATTAATAAGGCGACATGTTCAGAAATGATTAATTTGTGTTTTGAAAGAACATTTGGGGTACGTATATGATAATGGCGGAATTTTGTTATCGAATTCAAGCGCGCACTTACATGGCTGGCATGACCATAGCCTTAGGATTACACTTTCGAGCGATATGGGCTGTTCGCTGCCGATATATGGGGACAGAAAGTTAGCTGCATGCAAACAGCGAGCCTATTAAACACATGAAGCAATATAAGCTATGCGTGTCCTTATTTATCGAAATAAATTATTACAGCGGTAGCAACCGTACTGTTAGCCATTGTATTTGCGCGAAATATTCCAGCTTTATTAGAAATCCTTCCCACACTTACTTTTTCTCAAGAATGCAAACACCGCACCACTGAACAGTTGTACCCGCTCGTTTTTAAATAATTTAGTTGTCATCTCTGTAACAGTCAGGGATTTTGGCATTTTGAATGACGACCACTCGGGATTTCCTCATTCGTTAATTTGTCATTTTGGATTACGTCATTCAGGATGTTGACTCGTTGCAACGATCTCCGCGAAACATTATTTGTCGCGAGTCTACTACCAAGGAAAATATAATAAAAACGCTGCCCCATATACATAACAGCTGCTTAAGATGCGACGACGGTACAGAGTTCATCAACGTAAGGAACGCTATCATAAAACAGGATGTTTCATTGTTCAGAGCGGAGTCGCCGTTTAGACTCTTTATGCCAATAGTTTCGATGCTACTCCCATTATTGCACTTGCTGAAGAAGGTGCAAATCGACTCGAATAGCTATGAAAACCTTCTCATGTTGTAGGTGCGTTGTACAATTCCGGTTAACTTGCACTGGATGTTTCACGGCAGCAGAGGTTATTAAATCGAAGACAGGAACTGCCAGCCCCTTACGCCAAACTATTCCCAATCCAACGGTCGAAGGTTGGATGCGCTTTTCGTATGTTTGCCTGCGAACCGATTGGCGCAAGCTTGGCAACTGGTTCCCGGGTTTCCCGGACGAACGACGTGGTCTGAACTCCGTCGGTGTTGCGCTGTTTCGCTATTGCAGAAGTTGTTTACCGTTCTTCCGATGCTAAGGACGGGTTGTGGTCGAGCGGACCGTTGACGGAGGGCGGTTCCTCGCCTAGGGCCAACTTTGTAGACGAGCATCAAAAGTATCGCCGCAACTACCTACTCATCGTTGTACGGTATTTTCTTTAAAATCAACTAACCCAATGAAGGTGGTCGTCTTCGGTTCCGAGGTTTTCCACTCGGCAGTGTCCCAAAGCAGTGCTTATAATGTGCACACGTTCAACCGGTCGGCGCGCGTTGAGGAGACATGGACAACAGTTCTTGGATTGAGCGGACAAATGCACAATTTTCGAAGCGCCGACGCGAATGCCTTGTTCGAGGAGCATCATTCGCACATGCGAAGGGTGTACCCGTGCTGGTGCGACAAGGCGCGAATCGTTGCCAGCAGTCTCATATCGACGGAGAGCAACCAGTGGCAGTTGTACGTGCTCATCTCGGTCGAACACTCCTCCTTCGTCGCCATGTTCACGTTCGCCTACTCGGGAGGTACCTCGACCGTGTGGCAGTTTGTTTGCGATAAAAGTTTGGATTTCCAAGCGTGCTTTATAAAGAGATTCCCAGCATGGAGTCAGCAAGTGATGATTTCGGCTACCGACGGTCGCGTCAGCCTGTTCGCCTGGACGAGCGGTCATTTGTCGAAGGTCGACTCTGCGGATCAGTATCCCGAACTGATGAGCACCTTTCCAGGCGGGGTTATAGCCATCGACGCGGTCGTCATCAACAAAACACGCATTACGGCCGTGGGCTGCGGTGATGGGCATGTCGTGATATTTCGGACGGCCCACTGCCTTAATCAAGTGCTCGACAGATTGGACATGAAACTTTTCGAAGTTCCGATTTCCAGCATGGTTCTGCTGCCTGATTCGTTCGGCGAAATCCATATGCTGGTGACCAGCGCCATTGGAGCCATACGATTGTACTCGAGCGTTCCAGAGCAGGGATCACCGGAAAAGTTCGTACGACTGCAAGCATCCCGTCCGTTGGACGCCGTCCTGTGTGCGTGTCATGTGCGCATGTCCTCAAGCAACGTGGCGTGCAACCACCTCATATACGTTGGAACTTTCTGCTGTAAGCTGCTTGTCTTCAGCTGCGAATGCTCCAAGGGCGTGTTTGAGCTTGTATTTTCGCGTTCCTTCCTTTCTCCCGTTGTGAATGTATCTTCGTCGAAGGGTCGGATCATCGTCGTCACTGCAACTGGCATTCACGTGTACAGAACGGATCACTAACCGAAGGCTCATCTAGTCTAATGCTAGCTTAATGTACAAAATGAGAGAACCCATTGATGTACGTCAGCTCGTGTAGCACCACGCGGAAGGAAGGAAGGACAAGACTAATTCCAAGTGTAAGCGCGGGCATCTATGCAGATAACTTCGCCAGTCCATTCTGGGAACTTCCCGCCAAGAAGCGGAATTCCACTTGCACAGCAAATATCAGCATTGCCGAAACGCCACTCCTTGGAAATCCATTGCCCAACGTAAAAGTTTTATTTCGTTTTGCACATTACTCGCAGCGGTGTATGAATTGCAGAAACAGTGTGCGATGGCAGGGCGGATGAGTCGTGCTGTGAGTAATGCATCGCATCTACACCAAAAAGCACCGCATCTACGTCTAAGCGTTTGATGGACGTGTAGAAATTAAGCGCATGCCAATTTTCGCGCCAAAATCGGATATGACACCATATATGCGCACTGGTTGATCGTTAGTGTTGATGTTGGGAAGCGTAGGCGGAAAAAACTAAAGGGAACCAGTTCTACAAAGAGCAATTTTGTATTTTTCTTTATCACGGCCAATTTCAGCAAATCTTTTAATTGCCCGCTTTAGGTCGTGCTCCGTTGTGCCCCTCCAAAAGGTACGGGATAATAGCGCAGAACAACCCTTGTGTAACCGTCGGATACTTCCCCAGCAAAGGCAAAGCTGTGCGGATATGCTCAAACGACCTTTCAACAAGTTGGTATGCCAATTAAGCATTTGTGATCTTCTATAACTTCTTTGCACATTGTTCGCGGTGATTAGTTTACGTGTAATCCACCTTGTCCGCGGTCCCGTTGTCCGAGCAATCAGTTAATTATCCGTCATTCGTGTGGTCCGAAAATGTTCAGTGGAAATTTGCGGAAACTTGCA
This sequence comes from Trichuris muris, assembly GCA_000612645.2. Taxonomy (NCBI): domain Eukaryota; kingdom Metazoa; phylum Nematoda; class Enoplea; order Trichinellida; family Trichuridae; genus Trichuris; species Trichuris muris. The sequence goes on from CBXJ02000282.1 coordinate 6,630,289, forward strand.
ATCAGCACGTTTTGATTTCCAGCCATGTGCGCCGCGAAGCAATCTGGAGCTTCGTGCCCCCTGAGAGAAGCGTTAGTTGTACGTTTATAAAAGCTGGGCAAGCATATAGGTGTCGTTGTTGGATGTATGCCGATTAATGATTTGGCAGCGCAGCGGTTTGATTGCCACAGCAGTGTCGCAGATGTATTGTGTTTGACTTTTAATTTATTAATCGTAAGTAGTAGTCCGAAAGCGCAATTATGGTGCAACGTCCTTCCAAACATTCTTGCAGAAGAGGTCTTCAATTGTTGAGGATTTCCAAGCATCATTGTCGATGGACTGACGACTTATCTAGCGGGCCAAGTTCAAGAGATCATGTAGCAGCTTAACGACATTACACCACTGCAGTTTACTAATACAATCGCGGAGGTATACTTCCAATGGGTTCACTTAAAAGTGGCATCAATTTAATTGTGGCAGAAATTTCCTGAGAAATTAATTTGACGCCGTCATAGGAGAACTTTTGACAAGACGTTTCCTTCAGCAACGTACAAAGCAGCAGAATATGCTACGGTAGCGTCGTATGTAAATTTTACGTAATTAGGGAAGCACGCACGAAAAATATGGGCAGTTGCATTTAGATAGTCAGGAAGCGATGATCGACTGCAGCGATGGTTGAGCAAGAGAAATCCATGCGGGATTGCAGAAGATGTATAAAGAGGACACTATCCCAGGTTCCTCTGGGAAGCAGCGAAGTCCAAAAAGTGTGTGCAAACGCAATGCGAACCTCATTCAGCAAAATAGTAGTTCAACTGGAGCTCGGTGAACATAGCGAGAGTACAAGGAAGATAGGTTATCGGTAACACTTCAGAGTTGAAGCGCTTATGCCGAAACACGTATGCTCAAGCCAAAACCTACATCCAAGCCTGATCATAGACAAATTGAGTTGGCTCGGGAAAACTTTGAGCGATTTTAGTAGCAAAGGAATTCATAAAGAATTATTGCTTAGTGCAAGTGTCGAGCGAAAACGGGCGGCTGTGGTCAGTCATGTACGGGAGAGCATTCAGGTAGTTGTGATCGTCATACCAAATTCGCCTTCCGCGATTTTGAACTTCGGTTAATTTGAACGGCAGCGAGTTAAGTGATCACAAGGAGAAGTTAATATTCACATAATTTCGATTATGCATAGGTTATGCAATTAGTTTGCTCTATCACTGTGATACTACGTTGAAACGGAAGCCTTGCGGATGTGACGAATTATCGGTGTTCACTTAAATTTCCACCAGAGCTTTCGGAACTCTGCATACACCTTCCTTAGCGGACGGCGACAGTTCAACCGCATGTGGGATCTGGTGCGCGCGGAATTTCACATGCGTACAGCGATTTCATTCTTCCCATCCGCTGAAGATACGCGACGTCCCGAAAGCCGTGGACGAAGTCAAGTAGATAAGTAAATGACCAAACTGATATGAAGTAATTAAAGATGATCAGGTTTAATTGCGCCATTGCCAAACAACTGCTCTTAAATTCAATTTTTCCCGGCATTACTACGATGCACTGTATTTGAAAAATCTTCTTTTACGGGGTGTTGTGCACATATGCGATCAATGATAACACGGATTTTTCCCCGTTTGAACCTTTTTTATTCCACAAAAGGTAAATTCTCCAGAGCTTTCGGGCGCGTACCTTGCGCCCGTCTTCAGTGGGAAAACAAGATAAAATATCACTTAGACAACTGCCCAGTCAGTCATCGGATCAGCAAGCTCATCCGCTAGACCGTCCGGGCTGGCCTGATAGCTGATGTTGCCATATTAATATTATTAATTATATTATTAATAAATAGTAAAACGTAGTCAATTCACGGAATGTTATGATACTATACTAAACGGTACTGATCCTGCTTCTTTTATTCGAACTATGCGAGTTGTTCCTTTTACATAGCTTTCGGAGCTAACCCGCTCCGTCTTCAGCTTAGCAGCGTATGGCGTATTAGCCTTTTACTTTATGGTACTTTGTTCTTCGTCCATTTGTCATCCACTGTTATTAATGTGTCCTTGTTTCAGCAACTGTTGTGCCGTATTTATAATGTTTCTTTGATTTTCCTGTTCCTAAGGTACCGTCTTTGCATAACCTATAGCAGTAAGGTCCTGTCTGCATTAGACTACATGCGCTACTATTGCCGAAGTTTTACTTCACTTTCTCATTGCCCACTTTTGGTGGTCTGCCTTTTCTCCGTACAATAGCATTACATTATGCCTTGAGCTTCATTGTGTACCTGAAGTTCACGAACATCGCGTACCAAGCAGACCAAATGTCATACCCTGACCCTACCAATTCGGGAAATTCAAATAAAAGGAACATCTAGCACGCTTGATTTGCGTTAAGCTGGTAAAAGGAATTGACGATACACATGCTGTTCCTTCTAACGCAGTTCGATTCGTTTTCTTCTTTCAAACGTACCAAAGCGTTCTAATGATCACTTGCTTAACATCAATGCTTGAGTACGCAACTGCTACATTGAAGAGCTCCATCCTAAGATTCTACGTAACACGCGCAGGTGCCAGCCTTCCTGTATTATTAAGAATCAGTTTCAAAAAAGGCCTGATTGACAGCAGGGGTGACTTTCATCCCTCCTACGTGCACGGTACAGCACTAGTCGAATCTTCGGGATTAACAAATGGCTGATGGTAAACTGTGCATTAGCAATGAGATTAAGAAAGGCACGTAGCTTTCGTGACCAAGAAGATATTAGTATTGGATTACTCCAATAGTTCTGCGCACTGCTGCTGTTCTACATTTTCGTACTTACTGTGGTGACATTGCTTGTCTATACTGAAGTTCAACTCAGGTATTCTCTCTTGAAGTTCGAGGATCAGTTTACTGACTTAAGGTGTTGGACTTGTTACCAGAAATTACTGCCCTGAGTTTTCGGCCATTAAACTAGAGACAAAAGGCTTGCACGGTAGAACGCTTCTATCACGCGAGCTCAAACGAGGTCCCTTAGGGTTGCAGAACGTGCTTGCAATCTCAACAGAGACTTGTTGGGATGGGCTCAGATGAAGAAAACGCCGTTCCATGTTAGTCCCAAACATTTCGTGACTTCGATCTGTCTTGCAAAATTGCACAGATTCCAATGACTTTCATTTCGACTGACGAAGTTTACTATAAGCTGTGATTTGAAGTTGTACGTCAGAAAATGCGCGCAGAACTTTTTCGGGAGCCAAATATGGGCTAAACGTTTATGCTTCGTGTTCACCTTTGAGGGAATAATGCCAAAGCGTCGAATAGTTTCAGCACTGCTTCGATCCGTAGGCATACAAATATCTTACGTTAGTACCAGTCTTAGAGAAAAACTGGTGCGCACCGTCTTGGAATTCTGATCTATAGTACTATACTCTCTATTAGGCATTGAAAGTGGGATGCTTGGTGACGACGTGTTTGAGCACTGTCTTCTTCGGCAACATAACTAAGCTATTAGGAATTGTCATGTTTAGTCCAAAATCCCAGCAGACAACTTCCTGGTAAGTTAGAGTTCTGAGAACCTGACTACGCAAAACGTTGCTTGAGGAATTAACGTGACGCAATGATAGCACGTTTTTGGAAGAGCGTTTAGTTCAGTAATGCTGAAAAGAACAGAATATGTCACGGTAAGGTTAATCACATTGTTACGTAATAAGGAAAGTGCTTATAAAAAACATGGACAAATGCTTGAAAATATTAGTAGGTGATAAGTTATAGCTGATTGCTACAATCATGGAGCCAGTAAAACACGTATAAGATTGCAGAAGGTGTATAAGGAGGCCGCTTTATGCCATGTCCTTTTGGGAAAGCAATGAAGTTGATAGAAATCTATCTGTGCTTAATCCGAAGCCCAGTATTTAACGTAGTACTTCATGTGGACTCCTGTAAACGTGGATGCTGCACAATAAGATAACGTATATCAAGCTCTTCTACAAAAGCGCTGAAGTTAAAACAATGATGCCTGAGCCTGTCCCGTCTACGTACCGTGCAATGAGGATAGTACCCTAAATTGGCTTTGGTAAATTTTCAGCACCTACAGAAGCAAAAGGAATTCATGAACAATTATTGTCGAGCAGAAACATCAAACGAAGGCTACCGGACGTGGTTGGTCGCTGTGACAGAGCACTTAACGGCGGCGAGCATTATTATTATTATTATTATTATTATTATTATTATTATTATTATTATTATTATTATTATTGATGGCACGTACGGCTTGATTCCGTTGGAAGTCTAGAATATGTCTGAAAGTAGTCCGAAAACAACGCCCTACCAGCGAATGGATGGGCAATTATTAGGAAACATGTTTCAAAACAACCTTTCGTAGCTTTCGGAACAATCTTGTTCCATCTTCAGCGAAATTTGGGATGACATTTATTCCGAAGTTTGGGTATTTATAGGCTGAGGAGCGGGATCAGGTCGTATGGTGCAACATTTGCTTTTACTGATGAGTGCATTCCATATGTCACTGACCTCTATTCCTCTATCACGATTCAAGCAGTTGTTATTGCGAATGAAGAGGGTCGCCTTTATTTGCCTAAGGTGGAATAGGCTCCCGCGACATTATTTTAGGACGCAGGTCACGTGAGCATTGAGAGGAATGCTCCACGACCGCGGAGGCTTTCTTGGCGTCATCCATGATCTTTCGTGGATCAAGTGTTTGTGGTCGGCCTCGTTGTCTGGTCTGGATTCCATTGAGTCTTTGTTCTGCGTTCTTGTACCTGGTCAACGCTGCCAGGTGCTCATGGAACCTGTGAAATAAAGTGTTGCCCGTTTCCCCTATGTAGGAGGCGCGGCAACTACATTTAATTTCGTAAACGACTCCGGGCCTTTCCTCGTAGGGAACTTTGATCTTGTCGTTCCTTCTAATCGTCCGCAAATTCTGTGAAGATTTGAAGTAAACACGGAAATGGTGTAGGCGGCCTAGCTGTTGTATGTGCTCGCCTATACCATGATAATACGGGATCATTATTATCGGTTCTGTTCTTTCCGTGTTTACTCCAATATTTCTGTAACCTCCTGATGATAGAGTCGACCAACGGTTTGGGGTAACCATTCCGTTGGAGTGTGATCACGATGTGATTGATTTCTGTTGTCAAATATTTAGCATCACATATCGTGATCGCACGGTCTATCATTCCCGCAGCAATACCTTTCTTGACCGACAAAGGGTGATGAGAGGTAAAATGGAGGTATCTGTCCGAGTGTGTCGGCTTTCGATACACTCTCGTTGAAGGTGTTCTCCCTTCCCTTAAAACTAAAACGTCAAGGAAAGGGAGTCGGTTACTTACCTCTTTTTCCATCGTTAATGTGATGACACCAGGAAGCTGTTGTTGAGATGCTGCAGAAAATCTTCTTCTCTACCTGCTTCCAGGATCGCGAAAATGTCATCAACATAACGTTTGAAAAACTTTGGGGCTACAGGTGATGCCGTACTGTTGGACGCGACTTCCTCCAGGTGTTCCATGAATACCTCGGCCAGGACTGGGGATAAGGGGCTCCCCATCGGTGCTCCGCTGGTTTGTGCATAGAAGCTGTCCTGAAACCTGAAGTAATTCCCTTCTTGCATGCGAAAGGATACTAGCTTAATTATATGAAAGGGGTTTAGTTTGGTTCTGTGGTGCAATGTGCTGTCAGATTCTAGCAAAAGCTGGAGAATGTTCAGTGTGAGTGCTATGGGAATGCTAGTGAGGAGGTCTTTCACATCATAGCTGACCATAATGTCATTCGGTGCAATGTGGAAGTTTTGTAGTGACATGCAGAAGTCTTCGTGGTTGGTGACATGCGAAGTGCGGTTGCCAGTGAGTGGTTGAATAATATACTTTAAATATGTGAAAAGTGCAGTCGTGACCGAATCTATGCTACAAATCACTGGTCTCAATGGAACACCTGGTTTATGGATCTTCGGAAGTCCGTACATTTCAGGGCACTTGGAATTGCCTGTGAAGTACAGTTTTCGACTGATATTATTCAGTCCCTGGTCTTTGGACTCCTCTATCATGCACTTCATCAATCGTAATACTTCTTTCCGCGCTGTGCAAGCAGGGTCACGTAAGAGGGGGCTGTAGACCCCCTGCTGAGAAGGGAAGAGATCTTGTCTACGTAGTCTGATCGGTTCAGAAGAACCACCACGTTTCCCTTGTCAACTTTCGTGAATACTACCTCTTTTAGGCTTTTTAATCTTTTTATTACACCTTGTTCGAGCCTGTTGATCTTTGGGGGTCTTTCTTTGAAGTGCAATAATGAATTGCAATTAGCTCCTTTGATTTCTGCCGCTTTCGTAGGCTCCACTTTAGATAGGCTGTGCTCACCCGATGCTATGATATTCAACATCGGAGGAGCCTTCGGTGTAGTGACAACATTTAGTCCTTTAGCCAAAACGCACTTCTCAGTCAAAGTTAACGTAGTCGTGCTCAAGTAAACGTTTACAAGATCGCGCACACCGGTAAGAGAGGTTTCCACACTTGACTTGAACAAAGTAGTTGTGAGCTTGAGCACGACTACGTTAACTTTGACTGAGAAGTGCGTTTTGGCTAAAGGACTAAATTTTGTCACTACACCGAAGGCTCCTCCGATGTTGAATATCATAGCATCGGTTGAGCACAGCCTATCTAAAGTGGAGCCTACGAAAGCGGCAGAAATCAAAGGAGCTAATTGCAACTCATTATTGCACCTCAAAGAAAGACCCCCAAAGATCAACAGGCTCGAACAAGGTGTAATAAAAAGATTAAAAAGCCTAAAAGAGGTAGTAATCACGAAAGTTGACAAGGGAAACGTGGTGGTTCTTCTGAACCGATCAGACTACGTAGACAAGATCTCTTCCCTTCTCAGCAGCGGGGTCTACAGCCCCCTCTTACGTGACCCTGCTTGCACAGCGCGGAAAGAAGTACTACGATTGATGAAGTGCATGATAGAGGAGTCCAAAGACCAGGGACTGAATAATATCAGCCGAAAACTGTACTTCACAGGCAATTCCAAGTGCCCTGAAATGTACGGACTTCCGAAGATCCATAAACCAGGTGTTCCATTGAGACCAGTGATTTGTAGCATAGATTCGGTCACGACTGCACTTTTCACATATTTAAAGTATATTATTCAACCACTCACTGGCAACCGCACTTCGCATGTCACCAACCACGAAGACTTCTGCATGTCACTACAAAACTTCCACATTGCACCGAATGACATTATGGTCAGCTATGATGTGAAAGACCTCCTCACTAGCATTCCCATAGCACTCACACTGAACATTCTCCAGCTTTTGCTAGAATCTGACAGCACATTGCACCACTGAACCAAACTAAACCCCTTTCATATAATTAAGCTAGTATCCTTTCGCATGCAAGAAGGGAATTACTTCAGGTTTCAGGACAGCTTCTATGCACAAACCAGCGGAGCACCGATGGGGAGCCCCTTATCCCCAGTCCTGGCCGAGGTATTCATGGAACACCTGGAGGAAGTCGCGTCCAACAGTACGGCATCACCTGTAGCCCCAAAGTTTTTCAAACGTTATGTTGATGACATTTTCGCGATCCTGGAAGCAGGTAGAGAAGAAGATTTTCTGCAGCATCTCAACAACAGCTTCCTGGTGTCATCACATTAACGATGGAAAAAGAGGTAAGTAACCGACTCCCTTTCCTTGACGTTTTAGTTTTAAGGGAAGGGAGAACACCTTCAACGAGAGTGTATCGAAAGCCGACACACTCGGACAGATACCTCCATTTTACCTCTCATCACCCTTTGTCGGTCAAGAAAGGTATTGCTGCGGGAATGATAGACCGTGCGATCACGATATGTGATGCTAAATATTTGACAACAGAAATCAATCACATCGTGATCACACTCCAACGGAATGGTTACCCCAAACCGTTGGTCGACCCTATCATCAGGAGGTTACAGAAATATTGGAGTAAACTCGGAAAGAACAGAACCGATAATAATGATCCCGTATTATCATGGTATAGGCGAGCACATACAACAGCTAGGCCGCCTACACCATTTCCGTGTTTACTTCAAATCTTCACAGAATTTGCGGACGATTAGAAGGAACGACAAGATCAAAGTTCCCTACGAGGAAAGGCCCGGAGTCGTTTACGAAATTAAATGTAGTTGCCGCGCCTCCTACATAGGGGAAACGGGCAACACTTTATTTCACAGGTTCCATGAGCACCTGGCAGCGTTGACCAGGTACAAGAACGCAGAACAAAGACTCAATGCAATCCAGACCAGACAACGAGGCCGACCACAAACACTTGATCCACGAAAGATCATGGATGGCGCCAAGAAAGCCTTCGCGGTCGTGGACCATTCCTCTCAATGCTCACATGACCTGCGTCCTAAAATTATATCGCGGGAGCCTATTCCACCTTAGGCAAATAAAGGAGGCCCTCTTCATTCGCAATAACAACTGCTTGAATCGTGATAGAGGAGTAGAGGTCAGTGACATATGGAATGCACTCATAAGTAAAAACAAATGTTGCACCATACGACCTGATCCCGCTCCTCAGCCTATAAATACCCAAACTTCGGAATAAATGTCATCCCAAATTTCGCTGCAGATGGAACAAGATTGTTCCGAAAGCTACGAAAGGTTGTTTTGAAACGTGTTTCCTAATAATTGCCCATCCATTCGCTGGTAGGGCGTTGTTTTCGGACTACTTTCAGACATACTCTCGACTTCCAACGGGATCAAGCCGTACGTGCGATCATGACACATAGAAGACCCGTTACAAGACATCCAATTTTCAATTATTATTATTGTTATTATTATTATTATTATTATTATTATTATTATTATTATTATTATTATTATTATTATTATTATTATTATTATTATTATTATTATTATTCAATTTGCCTGTCGAAATTTGTCAGTCATAATTACCAGCTGTCGGGATTCTGAGTGTTCTAGTTTAATTATCAGGATTTTGAGCTATTGGGATTTTCAGGTGCTCCAAAAATTGCTGACGCCACCCCATGCACTTCTGCCACGCTGAAGTTCGATAAAGGAGAATACATTGTTTATCGCTTAGTGCTCGTACGTAAATCAGCGAGACTGTTCTCGTTTATTTGGTGTCGATTTTGCATGCAGAATTCTCTCTTTCCCGCTCTATACGCGATCTCGCGGTTTGGGAAGCTACGCATTGGTTTAATAATTTTAAGTATAATAAGCAAAATAAATAATCGTTGTGTCTAAGGACGGCAGAATAACCCGTTCATAAAAGATTCTTTATTTTATTGCGGAGCTTTCAGAACCTACCTTGGTCCCGTCGTCAGCGCAAGTAATCATCACCTGCGATTCGTCAGCGCAAGTAATCGTGACGATTACTAGAGCTGACGACGGGACCAAGGTATGTCCTGAAAGCTCCGCTATAAAATAAAGAATCTTTTATGAACGGGTTATTCCGCCGTCCTTTGACACAATGAAACCGAAACACGTCAGAAACCCATTATTCAAATAAATGATCATAAATGCACTGCTATATCGCTAAAGATGAAAGTGTGTTAGTGAATGCTGGTGCGCATATGAGCATTTTTGCTTGTTAAGAGTCATTTTATATTTTTAGATAACATATTTGTAACTGAACACGGCAAAACTCCCGTGACCAAATTCTTTACTGTTCAAACGGAGCTTTCGAAAACCGCACCTGTTTTCGTCGTCAAAAACGCTGACGACGAAAACAGGTGCGGTTTTCGAAAGCTCCGTTTGAACAATAAAGAATTTGATCACGGGAGTTTTGCCGTGTTCAGTTACAAATATGAGAACATACCCCGTGTGCAAGAACCCAATGTTCAACTTTAGATAACATAATTACAAATTACTTACGGAGTATTTCAACCCGTTGTTGAAAGAAGCAAATTTTTACTGCTTAGCTTTCGGGAAGCGACTTTTCCCGTCCTCAGCGCATACACCTAATCGTATATGCGCTGAGGACGGGAAAAGTCGCTTCCTGAAAGCTACGCAGTAAAAATTTGCTTCTTTCAACAACGGGTTGAAATAATCCGTAAGTAATTTGTAATTATGAGAAGTAACACGGCGTTCGTAGAAGCAGTATATTCAATTTTTAGATAACATAATTTTGCTTTGTCACCGCTTACGCTCTATACAACCATGTTATATGGAGTGTAAGCAGCGTTACGTCAAAACTTTGCTCGTATGCTGCTAAACGGACAATGCGTAGGGTCAGTTGGCAAAATGGGTGGGAGGGTAATAACTTCGATTCTTGGATCCGTCAAAACGACGGGCAATATGAAAACTGAACTTCCGCTAATCAGGTAGGACAGGCGCAACTGTTATAGCAATTCCGCAGGCATCTGCATTTGCTTTCCATTCTTATGAATGGACAAGGCAGTACAACTTCTTGAAATGCACGTTGCCCTCTGCTTCCTCGCGTAATGAAATGCAAGTTGCATAATGCAAGGCGTCAGCGAACGCCTTCATTTGTAACCGTTTGGAAACGCACATTAACCCAGCAGTGAACTTAGCAAGACTGTATATACCCAGAAGTCAGTTGGAAAAGGAGGTGAATTAAGTCTAACTGTTGGCCGATGGCAAAGAAAGGTCATACATAAATCAGGCACTGCCCTAGTAACCAATTAAAGAATTTCAGATGTGGACTGCTGTAACTATATGTTAATTATTGCACGAGGCGCTTTGACCTTTGAAGTAGCAAAGAAGAATGGGCACCGCTCGTAGTAAAAGCGCGAAGGTGTTAAAGTGCGCGTCCGATTATTGGAGCAAGACCCTTTGACCCTATCGTAGCAGTTGGCACGCGCGGAAGAAATTTCGCGACACGGCAAAGGCACAGAAGTATGCAGAACGCCATTGGAGTTGCTAGCGCGAAGCAGTAGGGAAGTTTCGCGAGAAAAGCATGCTCAAAGTGGCAGACGAGCAAACATAAATGCGATGTGCCGAGGAAATCTTACGATGTACATTTCACAGAACATGAGAAGGCATTGATCAGTTGGAAATCCAGTAGGCGTCTTAGCAAACATTCCTTCGTGAATACAACTGTTGCCTGACTGCTAAAGCGTTGTCAACCGCTAGCAGCGTTCAGCCACGTTGACAGCATTTAGACTTTGGCGTCCGGTTTTACAGAAAAAGTTTAAAGCCATTCGATTTGATCCATTGAAGCGAAAGATGCATAGCGAAATTGAAATTAGAAACAATAAGGTGATACCTGAATTCCTTCGCCAATAGCCGTTTCGCGTTCAGCATCAAACCGGTCAACGGTGTTCGGCCATTGACCAACAAATGGTTTTACCATGTTGAATTGTTGGAGAAAGCAAAGCGAAAGCCGTTATCGCCTTGCGAAGCAATCAATTTCTTGACTGCTTCGACGAGAGGCTCCGGTGTTTCCAGATTTCGAAAGTCTGCCCAAATTAAGCGCACTTTACATTGCGACAACAATGAATTCAATAAGCCGCATCTTTTTCCATTTACAGCCGTCCGCGATGTTGGCAAACCCTATACGGGTTTAACGAAGCTTCGCTGCTTTCAAAATCGAATGCCTTTAAAAGGTAGCGGTTCAAATGAAGCTTCAGCCAATCCAATGAAACAATGCGTACAACTACGTCTGGTTTGCATATGCATCAGTCGAAAGTTGGCCAAAGCTACTCCATCCTTTGGAGTGGACGTGTCGGCGTTTTGAGCAACGGTGGGTGCCGTGTTTAAATGCTGCATACCGCTTTTCCCGACGGCTTATCCATCGGCCGGAAAAACGGAACACCAGCAAAAGTCAATAGAAAAGAATAATCCGATAAGAAGTGAGTCAATTTCTTAAGTTACACATCCTGGACGAATTTGCAAGCCGACGAAACGGCAAACGGAGATACATTTACGACCGACCGTGTGGAAGGCAAAAAATAAATTATTGCATAGCGCGCCATGCCGCTTCGACTGTAAATATTCGTTCAATTTGAAGGGTAGATGCACCGAGTACGTGGGGCAAAAAGTGTGCGATGCTTTAGTTAGTCAGCGTTCATCCGAGTTGTTTCAAAATTTCAACTATCTCGACACAGTCGGCAACTTAGGCTTTTTGACGTACTCTTTCTTCTAGGTGTTTCTATGCAAGACAGCTGCAATAATAATAATAATAATAATAATAATAATAATAATAATAATAATAATAATAATAATAATAATAATAATAATAATGGGTTCTTGCACACGGGGTATGTTCTCATTTTTGTAAGTAAACACGGCAAAACATCCGTGACCGAAAAGTTTTTATCTCGTAACGGAGTTTTAGAAAACTTGAAATTTAGGAATTTAGTTTTAGGAAACTTTTGAAAGCTCCTGTTTTCGTCGTTCGACAGAAATGACGAAAACAGGAGGTCTCGTTTCGTCACTATCGCGGTCGGTCGGAGGGGATGCTCGTTTCTCGGCATGACTAACCGGATGGGCGACAAATGCTGGACGGGTCAAGGTTCGACCTGATAGCGGATGTCGCTTGTCTGGTTGGTTGAGCTGAGTAGCTTGCTGAACCAAAGACTGGCTGCACAGTGACTCTTATGCGCTAATGCTGGACCGAGAGCGGTCCGAAAGCTCCGCATTTTGTGAGATCATAATAAAAGGTTACCGATGAAATGGGTGAACTGTGACTGTACCTTACTGAACAAATCGACCCTGTTACGAAAATGGATTTGGATTTCAACACATATATATATATATATATATATATATATATATATATTGGACGTCGCTTTCAGGACAGCCCTAGTCGCATCCTTGTAAGTATGAACATTGATATTTTGGCATCAACTTTTCTACTACAATAATAATAATAATAATAATAATAATAATAAACTATCCAAAAACCAATCTACTGATCACCGCTTGTAATGCCGGACTGGAAGTTGAGTTATGTATAATATTACAATCAAATTTGATGATTAATTTTGAGGTTTCACAGCCGCCATGATGCCGGCATCAAAATATTAATGCGCCCTACGGGAGCGTACTGCAAATGTCCATATTTTTCCATTAAGAATGAACTTTGAAAAATAGGAGTGCGGCGGCAGGCAAGCTGCTGCCCATCTGTGGGGTGCACGATTGAAGCTGCAACTTTCACCAATGTCGACGAGGGATCATTTGGCACCCTCACCCCATTTTTGCGAAACGTGGCCTGCAAGAAATCAATTAGCCCGGGGATTTGTCTGACCACGTTTTGCCTTTTCAAAAATCTCCTTAATTTTTAAAACCGCCGTCCTTGCGTCCCGCCTGGCCAGCAAAAGCAATCAATCGAGTTCAAACTTCCGATTTGCCGAACAAACAAATTAACTTTCGCAACTCCACCTGACGTTCCCCACCCCCCCCCCCAATGGCAGCCGCCAAATCGTCGAAGACCAAATGTGACGACGGTATACTGTGTTGAGCGCTGTCCTTCGGTTCGATACTGCCATGTGCCTGGACCGTCAATGCTTCTTGTATCAAGTTTCCAATCGTGGAACTCCTAATTACATTCGTTGACGGTCAGCAATTAGGCTGCATAGGCGGAGAGGTTTGCAAGAAATCGGATAACCAACGACACGACGGTACCATCACGCCGTCTTGCAATACCAGTTGGGACCATTTCCTCATGCAGTGAAGTCGCGTCGGTCAGAGCGATAATCAGTATGACCCTTTTTGGCAAAAACTCTGGAAAGCGTTCCGTCGCCCTTCCGGATCGCCTCAAGTGGGCTAGCAAAGTCGAGTTCGTATTGGCCCTGATAGGCTTCTCCGTAGACCTTGGCAACGTATGGCGTTTTCCGTACATATGCTATCGGAATGGTGGAGGTAAGCCTTCCGCCCGGGCCACTTGTGGTTATGTTCCCTTCGTTCAGGCGCATTTCTGATTCCTTACTTTGTCATGTTCATTTTCTGCGGTTTGCCATTGTTCTACATGGAGTTAGCCCTGGGACAGTACCATCGCTGCGGCTGCCTGGCAATATGGAAATTCCTGCTGCCCATTCTCAAAGGTTGTGAGCACTCGTAATTCATTGCGCTGCCTTCATAGCTGAAAAGAGGTTCCTTTAAGGCGTCGGCTACGCAACATGCCTAATTGACGTTTACATGGGGTGTTTTTACAATACGGTCATCTCGTGGGCGCTATTCTATTTGAGCAGTTCGTTCCAGTCGCCCGTTCCGTGGCAAACGTGCAACAATTCTTGGAATACGGACAACTGCCTCACCGACGACAGCAACCCTCCTTTAACGAACGCGACCAGCCTGAATGGAATAATCAACGGCACGAGTGCGGCAGAGGAATTTTTCCTGTAGGCGTGGAATTGCGGCAGAAGTCTATCCGACGTTTTGAACTTTCAGTCGCAACGTACTGGAGCTGCACAGGTCAGGCGGCATCGAGGATATGGGACAAATAAAGTGGCAACTGCTGCTGTGCCTTTTCTTCATCTACCTGACGGTCTATTTCGCCATATGGAAAGGACCGCGAAGTGCGGGAAAGGTGACAGCTTGCTATCAGCAAAGGGAACATGCTTACTCGTGTTTGTATACGCTCGTAGGCGGTTTGGTTCACTGCTATAGCGCCCTATGTCGCCCTTATATCGCTGTTGACCCATGGAACAACGTTGCCAGGCGCTCTTTCGGGCATAGTCTACTTTCTTACTCCGCAATGGGAAAAGCTACTTCAAATCGAGGTACAATTTCGTATGCCCATATATACGCACTTGTTTATCTTAAGCAACTTCGCGTAGCTGTTGTGATAACATATTTAGTCATTTATTTAATAATCCATAACTTTCCGGAATTCGCATAGCATGTCTTCAGTGAACAGGGGACAATTCTGCCTTGCGATAGGCGTGATAAGTATCAATATATAAAATCATAGGCGACCAAATGGCCAGTACGCAATGACGGCTAAGCTCAAAAACAAGGATTTCAGGAATTTAGAACTTAAGCCTGGGAGTAAATTCAGCCGGATAGATTTGAGCGACAATAGCATTGCGCACTCCGTAGGTTCGCTCACGTTGCTTTTTTGTGTTGGCGACGCAAATGAACGTCCGCTTAAACCCCACAAATTGAATGGCACCAGTTTCTTTACCCATTCGCTGCGTTTTCTTTACTTTGCGACGCATGCCGAAAAGGTTCGCCTTTCACACCGCCTCCTGAAAGAACGATGTGTAACGCGTACGGTGAGCATGAGCAGAGCGCATGCTTTACAAAATGCGATTCAACAGCGGCTACTGCAGTCTTGTTCATTCGCTTCAGCTTCGTAGTCACGTTCGCTGACGACATTCGATGAACTGCTTGCATTTTGGCAATGCCTTTGTTGTATCACTGCAAACCTATGAAACATTTTACACGCGGACCATTTCTGGAAATCTTATCGCTCATCCGGCGCGCGTCCGTTCAACGAAAATGTGTATTCAAAAAGGCGTAGGATGAGCGATGATTTAGACTGTAGAAATTATGGAAAGTTCCTGCTCTGTCCTCTTAGAAATAAACAAGGGAATAATAGACAAGACGGATGATGTATGGAGTCCATAGCCTCTATAGCCTTAGATATTAATAAACTAGGTCAGAAAAACTCTGTGTGATAATAGTAATCTTAGGAAGCGTTCTCCTTGCTTAACAAATCATATGGTCAATCCTACAAGTATTAATAGTACCAGGAAGCTATAACGCCAGGGACCCTTGCTCATTGCGCACTGTTTTGAAGGCTCTGGAGAGGAAAATTCAATGCCTGCATGGAATGTTGGATTTCAAGCCTACCTTCGACATTCCAATGAGCATCAAATCCTTCGTTAGGAATGGTAAGATCAAAATAGCGCCAATTCAAAATCCAGGAGTTCCTTGCGAAATTAAATTATTTGTTCAGTGCTACGCTAGTTGACCCGTATCTTCGAGGAGCGCATGCAAAAAGTTGCGGCAATGCAACGGTTCAGTTGTACAAGGCGTAGGGACGTCCATGATCGCTTATCCCAAAAACCTTCGCTGCTCAAGCGATTAGACTTTCTGCAGTCTTGCGGCCTGCTTCTGAAATTTCAAATTTCCTAAAGTCCATTAATAGAATTCCGCTCAATGTACTTCGCCTTCGATTAGGGGAAACAAAATTAGCGTTGCTTATTCGGCATACTGCTGGGTGAACAAGGTGCAAAGATCAGCGGTATTTGGACAAGCGTTGTGAAGCGGAACGAATGCTGCAGATTTGGAAAAGGAATTGAAGAACTAAGTTTTTTGAAAGCCTCGTTTAGGTATGGCAATGATGCGTGCTACTGGGTCATTCTTCATTGCGCTTATTTATCTCGTCTTTCGTATAGTCGAGCAAACATGCCCAAATCTCAAAGGTTACTGGATATTATTAATAAATCAGAGTTAAGGAAGCGAGTTGTCGTGGAAGAACACGTTGAATTACGCGGTTACTATAGGTCTGGTATTTCGAGCAAGTATAAACAATTATGGAGTTTCGCTGAATGTGCCTGCTAAGCAACGGGTTGCATGCAAGTTGAGCGAAGGAGAGCGGCCGAAAGTGTAACGAACGCAACTAAGCCATGGTTAGCAAACTTTCTCAATGAACGCATCCGCAAGATGAAGCGGTATTGGTCACTTAAGAAGCACTATCCACCTAAGACCACAACGGACGAAGTTGGCATTCGTTGTTCTCACTTATCGGTAGTCAATGTCTTTATTCACGTTATTATTCTGTTCCTTTGTAAATACAAGTTGTCGGTCACGAAGTTTTAATGGGCAGGTTCAAGGAGCGCCTGGCAGACATTACCAGATAAAAGAACACAGAAGTAATACTAAAAGATAATGGAAATGCATGTGGGAAAGGAAGACCACAAAGACGAGATAAGTACGTTATCATGGAACAGTTAGTCCACTCCGGCGGTTGTTGACGCATGTCTCAGCGTAGGCGGGGAGCAATTATAATCAGGCTGGGCGATAAGGCACTATATACGAAGGGAAATTAAAGAAGCACTTCATATATGATACAGTGTTTGTTTAAAAAAGATAATGGAATTGCGGTGACTGACGTATGGGTGAGCCTAATATAGTACACAGCTCAACTCACGGGATCATATAAACTCATTAACTATTAATACCATTCGTATACTACACGCTGACCATATGGCGGAAAGCTCTGAAAGCTTCATCATATCCAATTTGCTTTTATTAAGGAGCAAGATAATAATACCTGAAGAAAAAATGGAATAAGATGCAACAGAATCATGTTACAAACCCTGTCGTTACTAACTGGTAGATTAAAAAAGGTCAGTGTTGAGTCTTTTCAGGAAACCATACTGTAGGTATGGCGAAACGCTGGTATTAGCCGCCACGTAAGGATGGCATATTATTACAAAGCTGTAAATACGGTTTTATAATTTTTAGCACGACTGGACTTTGATGTTTGCAAGTTAAGGCGGGAAAAAGCAAAATTAGCCATAATCAAATAATGACCATTGCTAGTAAGATCAATAACTGCTCAAGAAGAGAGCAATTGAATTGCTGAATTAAACTGCTCACGCCAAATTTGCTGCCCTCGTGAGCTTTACAAAATTTATTTACACTGAACTTAACTTTGCGGAAGGACTTTTCTCGACATGACTGCGCCTTCACATAGATACCTGAATACTTTAGATATCACTCGTAACGCAACTAATAGCATATAAGTGCGTACATAAAAATGCAGATCCATCAAGGAAAGAAGTATAGAAATGTGCCCTGCATATTTGCTTTCGTCAGCCGGTCATCCATAAGTCTGCTGCCGTACAGGCTAGATGCTAATAAGCTCTAATCAAATTTCACGTCATTGGCGATAAGGGACAATATCTTGACGAAACGAAAAAGCGGAGTTTGCAACGGTGCTCACCTTTCACAATGCATGGTAGGGCAGGCTCAAGCGCATTAGCTACATCAAAGCATGAATTCACATTTTCCCATGTACTTGTGAAGCTGTGGTACAACTTTGTAAAGGTATCCAGCCTGGCGTTCAGGGAAAAGCAAAATTGCGCCTGTCGAGTCGGGAAAACGCTTTCTTCAATTTCTCAATGATCATATTAGTTAAATGATTCCTAGTTTAATGGCTGTACTGTATGACACCACCTTCAATGTTGAGCGAACAACTAAGTTCCATGGCAAATTTTGCACCCGACGACAGGATTTGTTTGCACCAGAAGTTCTGTTTCCATTTCCAGCGCTGATTGAACTTCTTCCTTACCAAACAACTGAGCAATGTTCATACAGTACAATGTAATAACAATATGACAGATATCTCCGCTGATGGTCCCATCTATACTGAGGACAGTGCGCAAACTTAAGGGGATGCTATCAGGGAAAGAAACATTGCCAGTTCTTCCGCTACCGCTACAATCGCTGAAATCATTTGTACATTCAGTCATATTTCACATTTCACACACGCAGTGGGTTTGCGTGCAAGTATATTAGAAGATTTGATTGAATGACAAATTGCTTACTCCAGGAATGAACACTTTCTGTGTAAATCAGTGTTTCTCACCGGCTTCCTTGCCAGCGCCCCCTTTTGGACCAGCAATTTCTCCAGCGCTCACCTAGCCAGAGGCATGGTTTACCAGAGCAAGTTGAACGCCCACGCAATATTCTTAGATGAGAAAAGATGGTACATAACGCTGATAAATTTATTCCCTGCAGTCACGAGTGCAACAGAGCGAGCGAACTTCATTTTCAGACTTGGAAACCACGCTGTGAGAGCAGCTTCTCAACGTTCAGCTCTATGCTAGCTAGCCGGAGTCTCAGGTCGCCCCTATTTACAATTTGCAGCTTGTTTCTCTTCTTCGTTGGCAAGTCTGCAACGACGCTAAATCCACGCTCAACTATATACGACGATGGAAATGAGATAAGTAGCTTCCTCATTATAGGCCACAATCTCGGGTACAAACGTGAGATAATGCGTTGCAGCCAGAAGGTTCTGTATCCAAGTTTAAATTTTGGCTTGAGCTCCTCATTTACCTGCAGCTCTAGAAACTCTTCCTGCAATTGTAGTCCTGCATTCTCAACCGCATAGAAAGTGTTTATGACCCAATCTGGGACCTCCAGAGAAAGGATATTTTGGAACCATTTGATGAAGTCTTGGCGAAGCGACTCCAGATGACGCCAGTACACTTCAATATCTTCTTCACCAATTTGCCCTTTGTTCCTTACCTCGCAAAGATTTGGAAAATTGTAAAAATCCCAGCGGGTCAGATTGTGTTTGAAGAATAACAGCTTGGAAACGAACGCGCTAATGACACTTTTCATTTTTGTCAAGTTCAAGTCGTTGCCTTGTAACTGTAAATTCATCTCATTGAATTTTATATATAAATCAGCCATATAAGCAATATCACCTTAGAAAGTCTTCAGATTTGCACAAAGAGACGCGTCCTCTTCTTTAAAGAACTCCAAAACTGTAGCAAAAAGATTGTAGAACCGTGACAAGCAGGGTCCTTTCGACAACCATCTTACTACAGTATGAAGCAACAAATGATGGAAATCTTCCCCGTTCTCCTCACACAACTGGCGAAATAATCTATCGTTCAACGGACTACTCTTGATCCTGTTTACGGCCGTAATGACAAGCTGAAGGGAGCGATGGAGGCGCTCACTTGAGGATTTCGCCACCAAGTGCTGTCGGTGAATCACGCACCGAATGGCCAATACTTCTGGGACGACCTTCTTGAAGTACGGAGTGAAACCTCGTTGACAACCAACCATCGAAGGCGCGCCGTCGGTTGTGACAGAGATCACATTCGTGAGGCGAATCTCTTTTTCTTTAAAATACCCTTCCACGATCTGAAAAATGGACATTCCTTTACTGTCCATGACCGTTGGGAACAGAAACTCTTGAGATAACTCCTCTTCTTTTATAAGTCGCACCTACGCAAGCAGTAGTGCTTCATTTCCAGGGAGAACCGATTCATCTATTCGCAAGGAAAACTTTCTATTTTTGAAAGAATTGCAGAGCGTTTCTTCCACATCTTTTCCCATTTCGTCGATCCGCCTTTGAAGGGTGTTATTACTCAAAGGAATACTGTTAACTGTCTCTGCTGCCGGTCTATGCAAAACAGTGTGTAAGACCTCGCTTACAACAGGAAGAAGTAATTCTTCGCCGATGGTATGCGCTTTTCCAGACTTAGCGATCATCAATGAAATGTTAAACGAGGCGCGCAGACCGTCCAGCTGTAAGGCGGTTCGTGAAGGAAACATGTTCGATAGAGTGGACCGCTTTCCGAACTTATCGCGGAGCGACTTGAAGTAGTTGAACTCTTTGCCTGCTTTGTCTGGATGTATTTTAGCAAGATGTTTTTTCAATCTTGAAGGCTTCATAGACCCGTTCGAGAATACTCTGCTACATATCAGGCACATCGGTGATTGCGGCATATTTGGCGCAGTGATGAAACCGTACTTGAGATAGTCTGAGCTGTATTGCCTATATTTCCTTTTCGACTCTGCCATTGGGAAATCCAATCAAACAAATTGCTTCTAAATGGAGAACGATGATTGAAAATTGGTAAATCTGGCTGCCTGCAGCTTCCTTTTCAGAAAGTCAAACAACTTAAGTGCAACTGCCAAAGTTGACTTCAGTAGAGATAATAGAAGAGTGAGCACTTACGTGGAATGAAATATGCCAGAATGCAGAAACAAAAACACTACGAGCTACCGGAGACTGAATGCAAAATAGAAACGGCGGGAACGAGCCTTGTTTTCTCCTCTCAGACCACGAGTACGCAAACAAAGCGGGAAAACTAACTTTTTATCCCATGCAGAGACGCTTTGAAGAAGAATATCTACATCTGCACAAGCATAGCTTTTTTCTAGAGAACAGCGACTCGCACTTTGCTCGCTCAACGTTAAACAGAGCACAAAACGCCAAAAAGATAAATAGAAAAAAGCGCGATTGGAGTAACGCAGCTTACTATCGGTCAAAAGCTCACGCACAAATCGGGAATCAATCAGTCAAAGCGCCTCCTTCGTTCGCTTCAGGACACCAGATCGTACCCCAAAACCTGCTCGCAGGTTCAACGCTTCTTGGGGTACAATTGCACGCTACAGTGGCTAATTATAATATGTACTGCGACTAGACAGCGTCAGGACAGACGAATTGCGCATTGTCCAAAGAAGCTAAAAAAGCGCGACGTGTTATCTGTGCTGGCCATACAATATTGCTGCTATTTGCGCTCCTCTGGCAACGTCAAACATGCACTTTACTCAGCAGAACTATTTGGCGTCGCTTTAGCTCCCCAGGGGGGCGCTAGCGCCCCCAGGCTAACCAATGCCCCCAGGCTTACCAGCACTCCCAACTGCCCCTTTCGGCTCCAGCGCCCCCTTGAGAAACACTGGTGTAAGTGACGCTAACATGAAGTCTAGTTCGCTGTTATTATTATATTTAAAGTGGAAAACCAAAATTGTCACCGTGGACAGCGAACCTTTAGAAGGCACATCTTCATGTTATGCAAATAAATCTCTGGAAAAACGCTTCCTTCAACAAATTTCCATACTTTTAGGTATGGATTGACGCCGCCGCGCAGATATTCTTTTCCCTTGGCCCAGGCTTTGGCGTCCTGATCGCCCTGTCCAGCTACAATGATAAGTACAACAACTTTTACAGGTAGGAACTTTTGTAAAAGTCGGCTGTGCAGCGCTTGGATGGATACACTTCCTGAAGGGACGCGTTTTTGGTTGGCTGGATTAACTGCTTTACGAGCATCTTGTCCGGTTTGGTCATTTTCTCAACGCTTGGCTACATGGCGCATACGCTCGGAAAGGGCATATCAGAAATGACTGATGCAGGAGGCATGCCATTGAACACCGCAGGCCGTTTGAATCAAACTTACCACTGTTTAAGGGCCAGGTCTTGTGTTCATCATTTATCCTCGAGCAATATCAACCATGCGTGGCGCGCCAATCTGGTCCGTGCTGTTCTTTATTATGCTTTTAAGCTTAGGCATCGACAGTACAGTAACTATTAGTCAATCCCATATGCCGAAATAGTGCTAATTCAATATGCATTAGTTCGCAGGACTAGAGGCCATATTTACCGGATTTTGCGACGAATATCCCAAGCTGTTGGAGAGACATCGACAAGTGTTTACTGGTATCTTCATGATCGGCATGTTCATTGTCAGCCTGCCAACAATAACATACGTACTGCAAGTGGTCAGCGGAAGTGACCGTTCAAATGACTGCCTCAAATTTTAGGGCGGCAACTATTTAATTGAATACTTAGACCATTACGCCGTCAGCTACAGTGTGCTTATTGTAGTGATGTTCGAAGCGGTGGCTGTTACGTATGTCTACGGTAACCTACAGGAAATCTATCATTCATGAGGAGAAATGAAATGCTGTGCTTTGTTTCAAAGGTGTTAAACGCTTTTGCGCCGATGTCAAACTTATGCTGGGGACCAAGCCGAACATTTTTCTCAGATTTTGCTGGCTCGTAACTTGTCCTGTCATTGTCGCGGTAACAATGCAGTCACGTTTGTTTTTGAGGAGTGCTGTTGCTTTCCAGGTAATTCTGATATGTGCTACGCTGGAACTGAAGCCACTTAGCATGCCAAACTACGTTTATCCTAAATGGTCCCAAACGCTTGGCTGGTTTGTTCGACTGTCTTCCGTAATTTGCATCCCGTAAATTCTGTTAATCTATTCAAATTACGAGAATGAATGACGAGCTTTTTAGATTGTACGCTGTAATAGCGTTGGCTTCAGCGACGGGAACACTAAAGGAGGTATGAAAAATGAATACTTCAGTGGGAATTTCAAGATGCTCTATACTTATCGATAGGAAGCAATAGCCGAATACTGATTTTGCTTTTAGAGGTGGCGCAAAGTTACCACTCCTCAGAGACGCAATGAAGCTTCCAACGTCAGGGAGCCTGAAGTTCAAGATTCGGAATTATGCCACTGCTCCACAGACCATATTAGCGCAAACTGCTTGAACTAAACTACGCTGGCTGTGAGTTGACTGAGAAGTAGAAGTAATGGAATAGGAATGTGTTGTCCATTACCCTTGGTTAGTTGTATTTGGCGTCTGCTGAAGTGCTGTTGCTCCGTAGTGAGCTTTAATGGTGCCAATAACGGTTTCTGGTGTTGTATCCAAATTGCTACTTGTTTATTGTGATAGCAGCTAATTTTCCAAACAGAGCAGTTCAATCTTAGAAATAAACTTATGTATCTGATTTAATGGAGGAGACCTTACACGGATAGCCACGCCAGGAGCAGCAACCCTTGAGCAGCGTTCAGTAGCACAAAAGCAGAGGCAAACGCCGCTGATGCACATTTCGCTTAAACGGAAAGGAAAAGTCGAAACAGTGTATTTAAACGCGCGTGTCACTTAAATCTGTGCACACACTTCATGTAAGTGGGTTACTCTTGATTGGACAATGGACGTACTAATTGAATGCACTTATAACAATATTTGCGCACTGTAGCTCTCCATATGCCGGCTTGAGGGTGCGTTAGGTGCAACCCCAGTCGCCCACACTTTCAGTGTTTTAACAAGCATGCTTGGAATTTCCCGATGAAACTCATTTCAGTGAGAAAATTTGGAAATTGATATTTGCTTTCCTGGATAGCACATGCAAGTTGAGCAAGAGCGCGTCCGGTTTCGCTGGATTATCCTAGATGCTTCCCCGACAACTGCAGGCACCTCAGAATACCAGTCTTTTGTGACGTGTCAACACTGAATATTAATAACTCCGACAAACACGCGATGTGCAAGTATGAGACAATAGCTTAGCGCCTTTAATCATCAAGTAAGGGACGTTATTAACCCAGCTGTTGTTAGTTAATGACACTGACGATGCTATTGCGCTCAATAATAATACAGGTGGCGGGTGTGAAGAACTCCAGAGGATGGGATGTGTTAATAATTACAACAAAAATGATCATGATAGAACAAACGTCCTTGGAGAAGTAAAATCTTAATGCGTCTACATAATTCATCGCTTTGTAGGGCACCTTCGTACACTTCATCCATCCATCGTTTGTTAAAATATTTTATCCTAGTTGAATCGCTCAGCGTCATCTCTAAATAACCATAAGTAATTTGCTTTAGGCTTTCTACGGATGGTTACAGGCGATGATTTAACAGATTTATTCTATTAATAGTATAAGGACAAATGCAGCTATTAATCCACCATGATTCACAAAATCCATTAAAGCCCATACCTTTCTTGAACTTTCAGCAAATGTTCGTCTGCAGCAGCAATGAAAAGCTCAGTAGCTCTTCGGTATGCTTAGGCATAAAAACATGATCGCATGGACATGCTTTCCCAGTCCAATGTGTGGACAACATTCGCAATGCTATGTCCGCAGAGCGAATACGGTCAGCTCCAATTGTTCGTCTGTCGCAACAGCTTTTAGAATGCTTATACTGACACACGTACTTAGTATATGCATTAAACATTTGCGAATGAACTCAGGAGAATATAACCAACGTATGCTGAACTCTGCAGAAACGTTGCATTATGCCACGCACGAAAGGTATATATTTTTTGCTTTAATTCAGACAACCGCCAGTCGTGAACGCTCATTCTGCAACTATTGGAACTGATTGTCGGCAGATTTTCTCCAGCGAAACAATCTTACACAAATATTGGATCTTTTCTGTCTCGTTCCTCGTCATACTGTAACTTCCTGGTATGACGTCATCCCCACGCTGATTGGCCCGTTAATTGTTGGAGACGTAGGTGACGGCACCGTCACATTTTACAGGCCCAGCGCTCGAAGCAATCTTTCCTTCCCTTACCTAAGCCTAAACTATAAAATAAGAGTCATGTCAATCTTTCCTTTTAACTTACGAAAGCAACACGACCGTAGGCATCGTTTTCTGCCCTTACCTAAGCCTAAACCATAAAATAAGAGACATGTCTCCCTTTTAACTTACGAAGGCAACAGAACCATAGGCATCGTTTTCTGCCCTTACCTAAGCCTAAACCATAAAATAAGAGACATGTCTCCCTTTTAACTTACGAAGGCATCTTACAAAGGCTCTTGAAGTTTACGATCCCTAATGCATCTCGGCGCCCTCTTCGTAGCATTTTATATCAGCGTTCGGCAACAGAAACGTCATTAGCGCCCCCAGCGCCCCCTAGCGACATGATAATCAAGTAGGGGGAACGAAACAGAAAAGACCCCAAATATTAATAGCCAAAATCTCACTGTCAGAAGGTTAACGAGATGCACATTAAAATCAATGACAGAACCTAAATGCAATTGAACACATGCCTACCATTCGTTCTAAAAATTCATGTTCAATAAGCTGCAAAACTATGACTATAAACCTGCTTTCTATCCGCCTCACAACTGATAGTTGATGTCGCCAGCCCGGATGGTCAAGCGGATGAGCTTGCTAAACCGCTGGCTGGCTGGGCAGTCGACATATTTTATATTGCACTGATGACGGCCACATGAGTAGTAGCCGAAAGCCATGCATTTTTGTGCCTTTTTTGGAAATAAAAGGCTTTTGTTCAACGGGGGAAAACCGTGAAACATTTTGTTCGCATATGTGCACCAAACCCGTAAAAAAGAAGAACTTTTGTTAATTTCCCGTTCGTAATTTCTCAATGTCCGCTAATGTAAGCTTTATGAACAATGCTTCATTGTTCAACCATGACCGTTTCTCAGTGACGTTTTTTGCCATTTGTCCAGTCAGCAGACCTGCAGGCTCTTACACACGATATGCACCTGCAGAAAGTTGACAGGACTGGTTATGGGTGCTGCACAGGTGAAGGACCTGCAACAAGATCGAATGTACGATGATGGAACAATTTTACTCCGAACGTTTGCCCTAGTAAGTATAGTTACATCAAAGTAATTGACTCAGAGTAAACTGAAGAGGTAAACTACCAGATAAGAAAGGCATTCAAAATGATTGTGGGTAAGTTCTGCTACCAACTCTGTCATCGCCTGGGCACACACTATAAATATTATGTATATTATATTTCCGCATTTAAATAATGAATTTCAGACGGGTTTCGGTTTCATTGTGCCAAAGGACGGCAGAATAACCCGTTCATAAAAGATTCTTTATTTGATAGCGGAGCTTTCAGGACCTACCTTGGTCCCGTCGTCAGCGCAAGTAATCGTCACGAATAAAAACCGACAAGCAATGCCATGCTTAGACAATATTTTAAACCTACATAAGCGAATTCAATACTTTAAACTAGCACTTCCTCTTTTAAAGTGATCATATTTCCTTGAGTTCCTATGAACTTGAATTTTCTATCAAGCTTCTCTTTCCTGTTTGGGTTCCACTTTTTTCATAACGAGCCGCCCTAGGAATCGGCGCTTCACATGCTTGTTGTTCCTCTATGCGTGGTAGGCTCTACGAAGGCGCATCCCGTCTTAATCGCCACAGTAGACCAGATGTTATTAATCTCTTTCCCTTCATCCCTATTTATGCAAACGTTGTGGCTGATGTAATAAGTTTCTTTGATTTTTCTAATTCTGTAGTCTTGTTCATGTTTCAGTATCGAACAACTCAATTGGTTGTTCGCCAGGGGCAGTCTACTGAGTGCTCGACCCAGGCTGAGGCATTGACCGCCTCCTTCATGATCTCGACTGGATCTCTCTTTTGTGGTCTCCCTCTTGACTCTACCGTTTCCCCTCTCAATCTCTTCTCTGCGTTCTTATACCTTGTCAATGCCATCTTGTGTTCCTTTAGTCTGTGTAGCACATTGTGTGCCGTTTCTCCAATATACCTTGTTCCGCAACCACAGTTTATACTGCAAACTACCCCTGGTCGTTTGTCTGGCTGGATATTGACCTTGTCAGATGGTAAGATTGATCTAAGGTTCGGTAGGCTTTTGAAAGCAATTGTGAAACCAACGCTTCTCGCAATTTGCCGAATCTTCTCCCCAATACTCAGGTAGTAGGGTATGCAAATTGGTTTCTCTCTGGGATTTCTTTCATGTCTCTTTCTAATTTCATGGTTCTTGTGTTTTCTTAGTCTTTCCCTAATAGAGGTCTCAATGAACCTCTTTGGACAATTGTTTTGTAGTAGAGTCCGTCTTATATGGTTGATTCCATCCTGCGTATTCACTGTCGCAAAGACAGAACGCCCTGACAACATTCTTGTTATGATCCCCTTCTTCACGTTCATCGGATGGTTTGAAGAGAAGTTTAGATATATGTTCGCTGGTTCCCCAAAAAACCTTGGTCTTAATATGGCCATTTTTTCGTACTACTAAGGCGTCCGGGAACGCTAGTGCTCCATTCTCTTCTCTTTCCATTGTGAATATGACGTTTCCCGTAAAAAAGTCGTTCAAGTGCTCAAGGAGAGCTACTTCTTTTCCCTTTTTGATAATGACAAAAACGTCATCTACATAACGTTCGAACATCTTTAGATTGTATCGGTCTAGCGGATGAGCTTGCTGAACCACTGGCTGGCTGAGCAGTCGACATATTTTACGTTTTGCTCTGAAGACGGGTACAGGAGCAGTACCCAAAGCTCGGCAAGGAAAAGCTTTTGAGGAAGTAAAAGCTTTCTACTTTAACGGGTTTGTATACGGTGTTGAAACTTTGATAATTGAAAAATACCCCCGTATGGAAATAACCAAATTTCATTACTTTTAGATATTGCAATTAGGCATAGTCTGCAGTTTGGAAGTAAATCCTGTTAAAGAATAAATATGAGCATTTGTATTACAGAATCATTAGCGGACAGATCGCTTTTGATGGCTGGTAAACTTCATTGCGTAATAGTTCAAATTAAGCTTATAGCCTAATTATCGGTTAATGTTATTTACCCACCAACCAGTCTCATTTCTGCAAGGTAAACGAGGAATTGGGACTTTTGTAACGGTGTAATTAAATATGATATGATAGCACGACGAAGATCGTTCAATAGAATTTTGTTTTCGAAAAAAACCGAAGCTTTCGGGACCAACCGCGTCCCGTCTTCAGCTGCTAATCATTATCCGCTGAAGACGGGACGCAGTTGCTCCCGAAAGCTTCGGCTTTTCTTCGACAATAAAATTCTATTCAACGGTGTTCGTCGTATTATCATATCAAAGTAAAAGAGGAATAGGAACGATTGGAGGCGCCTCCGGCAGTAAAGCCTTGGTAATCGAACATCGCGCAAGGAAATTCCAAAATGTTCGTCTGCACCTACAGCCCAACGTAAGTGGCAGCAGAATCAGTATCGTGAAAAGGGTACCGTTTGAAACAAAAAGCTGCCCTGACCAAATGACTCCAATGTCCTCGCCAACCATGTGTGTAGTACCTAAGAGAGTATTTGGAAAACGCAAGCGCACGCACGACTTAATAAGGGACATGATTTAATGCTATGAGGCGTAATATTTCGTGGTCCTTGATTACTGTGTTGGCTATTGCTACGTGACGTACCCTGGTATTTTTCATTCAACCGAAAATAAATCTTTAGACATTCAATGAAATTGCAAAATAGCAGCGGAACTTGGCAGCACGGTAAAGGAAATAAAACAATAGCACACCTCGGCAACAGCGTAAATATTCAAAACCGACAATTCGTTTTCCTTAAGCTAACAGTTCGCCTGTTGTCTCTTGATTGCGACATTCTTTCTATTTTCTGCCGGCGACGTCGGCAGCAAAAAGCTCCCAGTTCCAAATATTTAAGCACGGATTGCTCGCTCGGCAGAACATAACACCGCAACATGATCGCCAAGGCTTTGCTGCTCTTCGCTTTACTTGAGCTAACGTCTTTCGGAACTTCGAAGAAGAACTACCTTTGCTGTTTTAGCAAGTCAAGAAGGGTAAACATTTTTGCATGCCATTTTTGTTACGAACCGTCGCTTTTACGCTTTGGAAATGCGCGAAAGTTTACAAGTCAACAATAACCGTCGTTCAGCCCACGCGGACAAACTTTCGTATACAAGAAGAGCAGAATTCAGTGGCATTGCGACATGATCTTATAAGTTTGGCGGAATCGATCGGTCGTCTGCGCGAAATGCTGCTTTGATCAACTTTGTAATATATTTAGTACTGCTCGAAGAATGTCTGAAGGATAAGCGTGGATGCACAACAATTGGAGTGAGTATAGCGTACATACCTCACGTGCCGGATGTAGCCAAACAATCGTTGAATTAATTATTGAATGTGAACGGCAACCGGCACACGCTGTACTACCGTGGTTCAGCTTT
The DNA here is from genome assembly GCA_000612645.2 of Trichuris muris. Lineage (NCBI taxonomy): Eukaryota > Metazoa > Nematoda > Enoplea > Trichinellida > Trichuridae > Trichuris > Trichuris muris. The sequence continues at coordinate 6,659,365 of CBXJ02000282.1, forward strand.
CCCATTTCCCGGCCTTTACAGGATTCCCTAGCTCTTACCCTTTCAGAATTTTTTGTTTGTCAGTTTTATCTCCTTCCCAGTAAAGATCTGCTGTTCATGCAATCTTCATTCAGGTGGCTTTCACGATAAAGCCTGCCAAAAATTAGAAAATTTTAAAAATCCTGTTATGAAACGAGTATTTTTCGAAAACATGGAAGTATTAATATGGATGGTGGAAAAATCATTGTCGGCTTAATAACAACTTTGCGCTTTCACCAGAACTACACCGTCTATCGCTTACCTATGAGATTAAAAAAATTTATGCCCACTTCAGGGAGGTAACGTGCATGGAAATTTTTTAAAAATTAAACGGCACAATGATGATGGCGTAATACACTAAATGCAGGCGCACAAAACTCACTTCGGGTTACATATGTGCGAGTACGCATTCCAAGAATGATTTCTTTGCAAGCCTGCGAAAACGTCCTAGCACGTTGCCGACCTTATTGTGCTGCGAGTTCTGAAAGTATCGTATTCATTTTCGCAATAAACATTTTCCTGACGGAACTTTAATGTACCGAGAAATCATTGATGCCATTGGCCTGCAGCAGGGATGGGCGGAAAGCAATGAGACTTGTGCAAGTTAATGCTACCGCGATTAACATTGGTATTGAACCGCTCCAAGTAATTGCGCGATTGCGAAATGAAATCCAAATCATTCAAACCGCTTTTTTCAACAGGCAAGATTGGCAGCACCGATAACGTACCAAGAAGCCACCATAGATAATACAGATATCAGTGAATTCGACAACAAAACCATAGAGCGCTACGTCGAATTGAACAAGCAGGCAAAGCAACTTACCGAAACCATACAGCGGGAATGCGGAATGCTTTACAAAAAGTACACTGTACTTTCCTTCGACAGTAAGCGTCGCGACAGGAGAAGTTAGCCTGAAGTTCAATCGTACTCCCATTTCAGAAACCAGCAACTATCACACCTACAAGGAAAAAGCTGCCTTTGCGGACTATGAACGCTGCAGAGAAAAGCACAACTGGGAAGTAAGAGCCATTCGCTTGTTCGCAATCAGCCGGCTAAGTAAGGACCCATAGGACGGAAAGCAAAATTAGCATTATTAGCTATTAGCATAAACTAATTCGCCATTGTACGCTCACGCGCGATTTTCAATCTGCTTACAACACTGGCGCCGGGTTTTCATTTGCTAATTTCAACATTACGCATCGGATGGGCCCGCTAAACTGGCCAACAACACGGAGCAACGTAAAATATGAAACATGTGATTACTTATTCGAGAAATTGGAGCGTCAGTAAAGTTGGTTCTTCGTAACGGGACCTTTTTTAATTTCTTTTTCCAAATGTTCACGGATTCTTCTCCCGTTGTGAGTAAAAAAAAAATTCTTTATTTATTTTTCTCGTTGGAAAACGTAGCTTTCGGAGCTAACCCGCTCCGTCTTCAGCGTATAATGATCACTGACGAGGCAGTCTTTGGTTCAGCACACTCCTCCGCCACGACCAACCGGGCTAGCGACATGAGCTGTCAGGTCTATCCCGACCCATCAAGCATTTGTCGCTTGCTTAGTCAGTCAGGCATAAGGAGCAAGCGTCCCCTCCGACCATCCTCGACAGCGACCAAACGAGAAATCAGAAACCAAATTTCTCGTTTGGTCGCTGTCGAGGATGGTCGGAGGGGACGCTTGCTCCTTATGCCTGACTGACTAAGCAAGCGACAAATGCTTGATGGGTCGGGATAGACCTGACAGCTCATGTCGCTAGCCCGGTTGGTCGTGGCGGAGGAGTGTGCTGAACCAAAGACTGCCTCGTCAGTGATCATTATACGCTGAAGACGGAGCGGGTTAGCTCCGAAAGCTACGTTTTCCAACGAGAAAAATAAATAAAGAATTTTTTACTCACAACGGGAGAAGAATCCGTGAACATTTGGAAAAAGAAATTAAATTGGAGCGTCAAAGTATTAAACAGCCCAAGCTTTGAATAGATAGGTTTGCTGGCGTACGGTACTTTCAAAAGCCAAGCAGCCACTACTGCTTGCAAATGAACACAGAGCGATAATATGTTTTCACTTACAGGCCACATAACCATTGCTTGCATGCACTTCTTAATTGCTAGTTGAAATTCCTTGGTTTGTTGGAAACAAAACTGTTTTCACTCCCACGGCCGGCCATGTGACATGACGGCTTCCAACAGCTTAGCGCAAGTCCACCTTCATCCCTGTAATTGGCTCCCCTAAACGACGCTGTTCCAAACTTCCAAGCGAAAGACAATCATTAGGAACCACGCCCGGACTGCAGGAGAAAACGGGTGCAAGATTCCCCTTTGTGAAATTTTCCCACGGATCGAAAGCTTCAGGAAGGGCTTTGCATGCAACTTGACTTAGGTTGCATGCAAAGCCTGCCAAGACACGGGAAAGCAATATAACCTTAGGTTATACTGCTTATCCGTGTCTTGGCAGAGTAAGAGACAGCAACGAAACAGGAGCAACAGCTTACAAAAGGTAAACGCACACACAGAAACAAGGAGCTGTCCAGATCACCAAAGGGTGAATTAAGTGGGCCGCTATTCCTGTTTGAGCGACGGTATATCCACTAATTCACCCTGACAATCTCGTCCTCGAAGTGGTGCATTTATTGCTAAGCACCCACTTCGTTAGCTCTGAAAAGCATGCCTCTGAGAATATCCTGACGAACGCGATTTAACGGTTTCGTCAAAATATCTGCCAGTATTTTCTCACTTGGATCATACATCAGTTCAACGGAGCCATCTTGGATTTTTTCTGGCAAGAACTGATTGAAATATTATGGAAATATACTTATTCCTGCTTTCGTCAACCGGACTTCTCACATACGCAATGGCTGCCTGGCTGTCATACATTTGTTTCTTTGTGCCAACCACTAATGCCATTGTGTTTAGTGCTGTAATGGTTTATTTTGTAGTTCTCCAGAGTACTGGGCTTCCACATAGGAGTATAATGTAACCTGCGCTACTTTTCCTACTTTCAGCACAAGAAGCCCAGTCGGCGTTGGCACACGCTGCCAATGGCTGCTCCGCAGGTCGGTACGTTATACCGAATTCCTTTGTTTCTTTCAAAATAGCGCAGCACTCGTTTGGCTGAATTCCGGTGTTGCTCTGTAAAGTTACTGCAATACTGTGACAGTTTTCCGACGGCGAAAGAAATATCTGGTCTGATTCTCTGGACAAGGTACAACCAGCTACCACTTAGTTCTTTGTAAGGAACGTTTGCTTTGGCATTTTCTGATCTTTCTTTGTCCAAAAGCGAAGGTCGCACCTCCGTTGGTGTAGTGGCACCTTTCGATTCACACGCACCAAAGCGCTGTAAGAGGCGCTGTATATATGCTTGCTGTGATAATGGCGCGCTTTCAGAATGATGAAACTTAACGCCCAGCAAATATGAGGCATTACCCAAGTGCTTGCAGTCAAAATGTTCATTGAGGAGTTCCTTGGTTCTTTTCCTGGCACTTTCGTGCTCTGATATTAATAGTATGTCGTCCACGTAAACGCACAATATCAAGAAACTCTGGTCCAATTTTAACGTATATACGCAAGGGTCCATTTGGCTTTCTTGGAATCCTCTACTTTTCAGGCACTTGTCCAGGTGTTCATTCCAGCACCGACCGCACTGCTTTAGCCCATAAAGTCTTCTTGAGAGCCGACAATACATATTCTCCCTTCCAGGTTGAACGAACCTTTCAGGCTGATCTATGTAAATGAGTTCTTTCAATCCGCCGTATAGGTATGCGTTTTAACATCAAACTGGTCAAGTAACCAGTTGTCACTGACTCTGACTGCCACTAGGTTTCTGAGGTTCTCAAAGCTTGACACTGGTGCGTAAACGTTCTCGTAATCTATTCCTTCTCGTTGTGAGAAACCTTTATCAACTAAGCGTGCCCTATAATGAACGACTTCACCTGTTGCATTTGTTTTCTTCAGGAAAATCCATTTACATCTGATCGGCTTTGCGCCGTTTGGCAATTGTCCCAAGGTCCAAACGTTGTGCTCTCGTCCCCACCCTCTACCTTTCGGTGCATATCCGACAAGTACGCCTTTGTAAGCCCTATATTCAAATTTGGACTTCCTTTTCTGCATCGCAGTGTGAACGTACACTTGAAATCCGCCGGCATTGAGATGACGTCGACTTGGCTTTCGATTAATCCATAGTTCATAAGGCGTTTTCCTTCATTGCACATGCTCGTTACTCTATTTCTTATGTAAGCAGCTGTATGCGTCAATTCAGCCGAAGTGATTGATACGTTCTGGGTCCATAACCGTTGCTATAGTTTAATGCGCAAAGCCACGGGAAGGCAATATAATCTAAGCAGAGTAGGAGACCGCAAGGAAACAGGAGCAACAGCTCATAACAGGCAAACGCACACACGGAAACAAGGAGCTATCCAGAGCATCGCAGGAGGAGTTAAGTGGGTGGCTATTCCGGTTTGAGCGAAGGTACGCCCACTAATTCGTCCTAACAGAAACAAACGAGAGATCCGAAATAGGAAATTGGTGAGCTGATAATCATGAGCACCCAAACGCTCAAATTAAATGAGGAATCGTTGTAAAAATTACTATACCGCAACAAGTCACATTCGGCAGGGAACAGAGGAAAGTTCATTTCAGCTAGACGTCATCAAAGATGAACTGAGGTTAAACGCAGCCTACAAGAAACTGAAGACGGAGAACGAAGAACGGCTGCAGCAGTATGCAGGAGCGATGTTGGAACAGCGCGTTTCCATTTGGGATTGCCTGGAAATCGTGTGGCAGAAGAAGGGAGCGTGCAATCTTAGAAAACGGAAAAGTGACTAGCCAGCGTTCTCACTCAACTTGCCACGATTGCAATTATCTACGAAGGGAATACAATCTAAGAAAACTTAATAAATCGTTGAGATAATACGAAACTGCGGGACTGCGACACGTTTGGCGGCGATACGGTGAATGGCATCCCATACGCTTTGCGCCGCCGCTATTTGGAAGGATAAACTCAATTCTTGAGCAATGAATTAATAACTAGTATATGCGCCTCGCTGGTAGGTGCACCCTCTTGCTGCGGCAAGCTCTGTGTAGGGGCACTTTTCGTTTGCCAAACCAAATTCCCCATTAATATTGAGATACACTCAATGAAATCCCTGTGTTTTTAAATTAAACAGATTGTACTAGCCGAATCCCAGCATTCAAAATGCTTACATACGCAATTCATTCAATTTACCTGACAATGGCCCTGCTCCTTGCAGTTGAACACACATTCATACATATACGTATACGCCTTCAAATGTCCATGCAAACACGCACGCCTGACGAAATACTGTATGATGACAAATCGACATACATCAGCGACGTGTATTAGTATTTTTATCTTTGAAGTGAATCTCATCTTGCACGCAGTTACGTAACTAATCATGACGTTTCGCGCAAGTGGGCTGAGAGCGTGTGCGATGCGCTAATACCTTGGACCCTTGCTTTCCATTACTATTTCATAGGGTGTGACAGGTCGGCAATGAAAGAATAACACAGCTGGAATAGCACTGAGGGTGCAGTATAATGAGCCCCTTCCAGCTTGTCCTCCAGCAGAAACAATAATGAATGTGCTCGCTAACTCCCCTGGACCTACTAGCGTTTGGGTCTTTCTTCCCATACAGGACGTATCTAGACCCAATTGCTCCATTTCTGTTTCGTAAGCTTATCCGATGCGTACGTCATGAACCTTTGTCTCCCCTGTATGGCACAATGTCAGATGAATCATTTGCAATCCGTTTTCTCCAGGACAAGGGAATGCTCCATCGCGAGAGATATTGTGATTCCCAGGTATGAAATGACACTGACGTTGAATGTTCCCTGACCGTTCCTCTCCCCGACCCGATAGAGGTGTTTTCATGCGCAGTGCGGAAAGCAGGCGTCATTATGCGGCGGCATTTGGTTCGAAGATAAAGATGCTGCAAACCCCAACCTACGCATTCAAATTCTATCCCCACGTTTGCAGGCCGGATATTGGAATTTGAGAGGGCCACTGCCCTCTTGTACTGTTGGAGCTATAAGGATACCGCAATCGCGTTCCGTGATAGGAGCTTGGGATGCGCGCAGGAACAGCCATAATGTGAGGATCGTCGAAGGCATCGTTGCAAACTCGCCACCTGAGCAGCTTCTGCACATATTCGACCTGGTAACACGTGTAGACATATATTCTAACGTTGCAAGTGTATTTGCACTGTAAAGCGCTTTCCTTGATGCTCACCGTTCAACCCATGTTAGCACATAACGAAAATGCCGGCAGTTGACGGCGGTCATTGCAACTTTTCTTTGCTTCATTGTGAGATGCCACAACTTCACTCAAAATTGAGGCAAGGCAGGTCCGCACAAGCTAAAGACTTACGGTAAGGCGACAGATCAGGGAGCTTAACCGTTTACGGGAACGCCGTGTACCTTTGCACGCGCAAACATAAGGTACAAAGTCAATCCATCTCTGAGAGGTCAACTGGGTATTAGCTCAGCGCACAAGTACAGACCATCTGAGATCAATTACGTAACTTGGTTACTGGAAGCCTGGATAGTACATACATCTCGCAAGCAGCGCAAAAGACACAAACATTCGGCTAGCCAGTCAAGAACCGCTCACCCACCAAAGGGCACAAATTTATTGCCAGCGCAAAACCATGGCTGGAAAATTAAAATACCGCAATAGGCCATTAAAAATCCAAAGGGAACGGCGGATGTTGAATGGGGCAGTAAGGGACCCAACTAATTCGCGTGCAGCCCTTACTGTTCAACAGCCTCAAGGGCCGAAGACCAATCCAGGCGCTGAATGCAAGCGCATACCAAACTGGAGAGATTTCTCCACTCGTCTACCCGTAATGCCTTACTGAAAGCTCAAAATATGCTTTCGTTAAGACATGTATTTCGCAGTTATGCAAATTGGCACAGTGGTGGCATGCGATTGTTTTCAGCTTATGTATGTACGCGTATACGTATATGTAACGTCCAGAATCAACATTACTCGAATGCACCATTAATGGTTGGGAAAAGCTGGCTGACTGAGTGAGCATGCACAAGTGGTCTGACGGTAGTTTCTGGCTCAGACGGGAAGTATCGCTGCACGTACGTGAAATAAACTGCTGCTCTATCTGAACCCGAGTGTTAGTCGACGGTTAAAACCGTTCATGTATATCTATATGTTGTATAGATTTTATGCACACGTATAGACCTTGCCATGGGTATATATATAGCCCATATCTCATATACCCTATGTCCCATATAACCTTTACTAGCTTGTACGTTTGATTGAATTTTACATGGAAGAAGGAAATTACTTCCAATGGAATGAAACATTTTTCACAACTGAAAGGAAGCCCTTCTTTAATTTTTGCCAAAATGTTCATAGAGCCTCTAGAAGAGAAAACATCCCAAGTAACATTCCATGCATAATCTCAACATTTACAAACGCTACGTGGACGACATTTTCGTCTTTATCAAAGAAGAAATAGAGAGAGCTTTCCACTTAAACATTTCCACAGCCTTCTCCAGGAAAATATCACATTAATAATGGGAAAAGAAGGTGAAGAAGGGAAACTACCCTTCCTGGGCTCCGTCATTCTGCGGACGCGCAACTATTTGGAAGCGAAGATTTTCAGAAAGCCTACAAATTCAGATAGATATCTTAATTTCTTTTCAAATCACGCGCTGAAAGTGAAGAGGGGTCTCATAACAGCAATGGTGGACACAGCCGTCAACCTGTACATCAAAGAATTCTTGAAGCAGGAAATACAGCCCGTATGAAAAACTCTATTACAAAATAATTATCTTAGAGGATTCACAAACGTTTTTGCAAGCAACAGACATGAGATGCCTAGAAATCATGAAACCTGTGGCAGCCCCGACGTTACTTGCCCTATCATGTTATTTTAGACCACGTCTGTTTGAAACGGCTGCTATTTGCGACGTGTTTATAAGAATTGTTGATCTAGGTCGCCAGCGTTTCAGTATTTGATGTCGTTCCTCCCACCTGAAATAGGGAGTGTGTGATTGGGATAGCTGCTTTGACTTGTGAATGAATTTGCAACCAAACCGAAACGAAGAATGAAAGAGAAGTAGCAACAACGCTGTGCATGCATTACTAAACAAGCATTGGGGGAAAGAATCGTGTAATTGACAGGGATATAGATATTGTCCTTGCTTACAAAAGTCTCTCGAATCCTCAAAACTCAATTTTACGATCTGATAAAGTCAATATCCCGTCAAACAAAAGGCCGTAAGTAGTGTTAAAAGCAGACGCGGAGCTAAATACATTGGAGAGACGGGACGCTCTGTGGCGGTGTTTCCCACCGACTTTCTCGCCGCTGTCCCGTTTTAGAGCTGAAACTTCTTCAGTGCCCGTTACAGTTGGTCAGGAAAGGTTCATCGCCCACGGAAGATTTTAGCCAGCAAAATACCGCAATTGAAACTGTGCACTTCGATGTTTACAATCGCAGTATTGAGTAAAACTGTTTGCCTAGTTTTTACCGTGAACATTGGAAACAACGGAAAGGAAGATCGTCTTCCGTAATCGGTTCAATATTAGTCAATCGAGCCCGTAAGTCCCCATGATTCATTGCTAAGTCATCCGCTGACAGCAGCGTTCGTAACTCACAGAAAGCAATGCGAAGATTAAACAAATGTTTCTCAAGGGGGCGATGTGAGATTTTAGGTGGGCGATGGAAGCGGAGGGGCGATAAAGGGGGCGATAGAGGACTGAGTGGGGCGATAGAAGATTGAAGGGGGTATGAAGAGAAGAATGAAGAATCTTCATTGAAGGGGGTAATAGAAAATTGGAGGGGGCGATGCATAGCTGTTGTGCGTTTAGGAGAGAATCGACTGGTGTCTTGCTTCGGACGCATCTGTACAGTAAGATTTGAAATGCAAATACGAATGTCGCATCTACCATGCAGTCACATACGTCGTCAGCAGCAAGAATAATTCCCTCACACTAAATGGCAATCCAAATCGTGCTCGCGATCGTTTGTCACCGGTTTTATCGGTGACAAGCATTTCACGCGACATAATCACCATCCTACTCAGGAACGCGCTTTTCATCATAGCTATTCTCAACCTTTCCCTATGCTGCCTCCACCACGTTCTAATTATAGGTGATTCTTGTTGTTCAGCTTTCTTTGCGCTTTGGCCGACATCTGACTTTCTGTGCTATTCTTGCTCTGTTAAGCTGATGTTAGCTGACCATGCCCTTCCAGAAAGCTTCTTACTTGGCAGTTACGCTTATATCTGGTGTCACTTTTCAAGTCTTATACAAATTTAATAGCAAATGAAAGGGAATTGAGCAGCAGACTTATTATTGAAATTTTAAGAGTAGCAACTATTATCACGTCCTTAACCATGCGTCAACCCATGCAAAATAATTTAGGCATTGACCATTTCACTATGGCATAATTCCACAAATCCTTTCCCATGGATTATTCATGCAGATCTATTTACTGTAACTTGCTTTAATTTTTACGTGCACTATGAATTTCAGTCCAGATTCAAAAAGCAGCACGACTCCATAGCCAGGTTCGTCAAACCAACGGCGGAGGACTTCGCGGAATATTCCAAACTGATGAAAGAACATAATGAGGCACTTATGAAGTTGGGCGACGGATGTAGCGGCTTGTACGACCAGTATTACAGAGAGTTGGAACGCCCTGGTTAGCTTACGCAAGTGTCTTCTCGCTCGTAAGCGAATGTTACCGTCAGAACCTTACAGCAAGAACAGCGCACTGCAGGCATTATGGGATAAATACTTAAAATGTCAAGAACGCTATGAAGATGAGGCAGCGAACTTTCCTTTCTTTTTGCCTATTCAACGCCCCTAGCAGCATTTTAACGGCATAAGCCAAGTGTAACAAATCGGCAAACACTGAATCATGAATATGTACAAGGCGGCCAATCTTGCTAGCCATTTACGTTGTGACGCTGGACAAAATGGAAATACACTTTCGCCACGATTTGAAGCAACGCGGTTTCTACACGGACGAAGCAGGTAAGCATTCGACAAATTTTTCTGTTCCGAAACTTGCCTCCAATTCTTGGCCCGTTAATTCCAAGCATAGTGGATACCGGTTGCTTCGTAACGTGTTGGCAATTTTGCCTGAAAATTTCCGACGGCAATTGAACACTTTTATTATCGCGAAAAATACAAGGCATATTAGCGGGAACGATAATGTAACCTTAACGAGAAAGTAGGTGTAAATAAACTAAAAGGAATTACTCTCCTTAAAGGCATACCGTTGTTTTCTTTATTTTACCTTGCATTTTTCGCTGCAGTAAACTTGTTCGGCTGTGGTCGAAAATTCGAATATTCATGCATAACATAATTTACAGATTTGTTGATTACCATAAAGCAAAGCTGCCCGGTTCGTTCAATCTAAAGGGCATCGAGCAACCGCTGCAAACATTCCCACCACTGGAACTTCAAACATTTGTAAACTTGGACAGTGCACCTGCTCGGCCAAAGCAAATATCCTAGCAATCACATATGGTCTAATGAACAAGCCGATGAGTGCTAATGGGACTGCATGGAAAGGCACGTACGCTGTATAAATCCTAGGGTATTTGCGTCTGAAAACTGGCTAGCCAATTTTCGAAAAATTGTCGTACCTCGACACGCGGAAGCCAGTTTGAACCTGAGGGCAGAAGACTGAAAGAAGCAGTTACGAAAGCGATGTTACTGCATCTTCCGCAGTAAGTCAGTTCTAATAGCCTCATCCAGATTGAGATATTAATATATACCTGAACACGAAATGTTTTTTAACGGGTTGTTGTATTTAGTTTAGAGGATTCTTCTTGGCACTTCAGGGGAACCCGTTTATTGAATCGAAAAAGATACAATGTAAAACGAGGAAATACAACGTACCTTTAACGAAAAGATTTCGTAGCTTTCGGAGCCTCCTGCTCCGTCGTCAGCGAATTGCACAAATGGGGTAACGTAAATATGGGAAGGGGATCGGGGTGCGGGGTCAGATGTGCAGATTACAGCAACCCGTTTTTGTGATTACTGTTGACCAAACATCATCACTGACTTCGAAACTTAGCGAGCGCACACGTAGTTGCATTGAAAGGAAACTGCTGTGTTCAGGCTTAGGCTTAGGTATCGGCGAAAACGGCAGCCAACATGCACAGTTGCGCGCACAGTTAGTGCTGATGAAAAGGAACGGTTGTGTTTGGGGTTTAGCCTTAGGTATCGGTGAAAAACGGCAGCCAAGATGTACAGTTGCTCGCAAATTCAGCGCATACGCCAGGGTTCGACGAAAGTAACAATCAACTGCGGTTTACGAATTGACGCAGCGCACAGTGAACTCTTAACCTACGCAGTCCACTCTCGCTCGCCGAACAAATGCGCAGCTTGGGCTATGGTTCGCAACTGGCGCCACAGTCGCCGGCGCTCGCGCGCCGATACTCGTACGTAACAAGAACAATAGATTACGTAATTAGGTCATGTGTACTGTACATTGTCCAGCTAACAGCAAAGGCCTGTCATAACTTTTAATGAACACCACCGCACGTTAACCAGTACAACAACTCAACAGCAATTATTCTAAGCTACCGTGCTCTTCTTCCCTGCACATCATGTTTTGTTGCAGGTATACGCTGTTATTGATTAAATGCATTTCGCATCAACATTAGTCGCAATGCTGACGAGCCAGTGAGCCTGGCGATCGTACTACCGTTTGAACTTAACTGAGTAATAATGTAGCAAATTTGCGTTTATGACTGAAAACGGCAAAGAAAATTTCGGGCGTAATCGAACTGCGCGTAATAACTGGTTTAATCAACGGTTGCAATAGCATTTTGACCACTTGAAGTTTCCCTTCTGCTCCCATAGAGCTAAGCAGGTACACAGGGAAGCTGGCCTCGCGTTGGTAGAGTATTGCGTTCCTATTTACGTTTACGCAGCAGAACCCGCCACCCACGTGAAGCAGCAAAGACTAACCTCCTTGACGTAGACGAATTGAAGGTGCAAACACTTGCTTTGGTCGCAAGCTCCGGCAATACACAAAGAGCAGCTATTAATTTAGGAAAAAATCATTCAGCAAGCACCCGGCAGTCCTTGACGAGCAACCAAAAAATAACACGGCCTTAAAGACATCGTTCGGCGAAATGCCAAGAAGATCGATTCAATATTGCGGCCAAAATTCATTTGAATTGCCGGAACGTGCATTTCATTCGCCTCTTGTGGCATGACGCCAAGCGAGGCGCTCCCTCACCCGTTTTCAAGCGACATGTTCGTTCTGCGGCTCAAGGAATTTAAATGTGGAGCAACGCCGGAAATGAATTTGCGTATCGTTCGATCGCCTTCCGTTCAAAGCGGCTTGGCCTTTTAATTCTGACAAGAATCCCATTGTATCACGCGATTGAGGCCATTTAGATGAGTCGACTTATTGCCCTGCTTGCTCTGGGATCCCTGTGCGTGTCGTTCACTCCGACGGTGATTTTGGACCTTGACGAACGGTGAGCATACGCCTTTGCAATGCGTTCGTTGAAGTGTTGGTTTCCATAGTTGCCCAGCAGTTTTAAAATTGCATCTGGACATTAAAAGTTGTCTTTCAGATTTCTGGAAGCAAAAGAAACCGGTCTATGGCTTGTCATGGTAAGTAGTTTCATCTCAAATGGGTTTTACGTTATATGATCAGGTTCGACAGCGACAGGACACGAACTTCTAATGATCGTCGAATCCGACGACTAGTCCCAAATTTCTAGTATGTCCCAGATAAATCTCATTACCTTTCCCATAATGAAATCACATCATCAGAGAGCAGGTCGCTTAAGTAACCTAAGAGAAAATCCTTTCTGCCCCTCTATAATAGCAAAGGCATCATTTGCAGTAGCAAAGCAAATCTGTGGATATCGAGGAATTATCGTGCACGACTTAGCGACGACGACGTTCGTGTCCTGTCGCTGCTCTAAACGGTTGTTGAAAAATGGTTGCGCTCACCTAAAGCAGGCGACCGTCAAATTAGTATTGCGAATTCTCCACAGACTTAACGAAGTCCCGACGACGACGCAGTAGTCGGCAGGCCTTTCTACGATTTGTCACGTTGAACCACGCCCCTACGCACTTTTGAGTGACTTATTAGTAAGGTTTCTGAACAGCCTAATTGAAATTTAAGTTTATCGTGTCCATAGGAAGTTGGTCCACCATGTTGAATCACATTCATTTAGGTGTCTGTGTGCTCTACGGTTAAATCTTGCAACTTTGAATTCTCCGTGTAAATTCTGTGAATAGAGAATGACCAATTCATTGTTCCCATTCAAATGGAGAGGGCTGGAATTTGTTAAGAGTTTACTCAGTTTAAACGACGACAGGCGAATTGCGTTGCGCAGAAGTCATTGTTATGAAAACTTGTGCAAATCACATTTGCGCACGATAACTTGGCCACGAATGCTCCCCATGGCTTAGTCGTGCATTTCCGTTTCTCTTCTAGTTGTACGCTCCATGGTGCGGCCATTGCAAGCGTCTTCTGCCAACGTTCGACCAGGTGGCCAGAGCTCTGTCAGGCAGCCACGTTCAAGTGACAAAGTTGGATTGCACGAAGTTTCCGTCGCTGGCGAACAAGCTGAAAGTGAACGGCTATCCAACAATTCGACTGTAAGTTGCGTCAGTTTTTGGTATTTAATTCTTTAATGGTCAACTCGCTCGTCAGCTACCGGCACGGCGAACAGTTCGAGTACACGGGCGAACGCACAAAGGAAGCCATCATGGATTTCACCGACAAAGTGACCGGGTGAGTAAGAGCGTCAAATGCATATTTGCTACTGACATTCGCCCAGTTGCTGCGAATATCGAGGAATTATCGCGCACGGTCGCTAAGCTTCCCATACTGTTTGTATGGAACTTGATTATAGTTTAAGTAGCGCACCTCTACGCTTAGCTTGAAAATTCCGACTCTCGATGACGCTCGATAACGTTTCCAATATCGTAAAAGATACGCTGGAAGAGTTGACGTATAAACTTCTGCTTCATCCACCCAGCTCATCTGACTTATTTCGTAGAGATGTTCAACTTTTTCAAGAATTTCCAACTGTTTCTTCGCGCTAAGGGTTTCCGTAGTATTGACCATGCAAAAATTGCGTTCCATGAGTTTCTCTACTCTACAAGTGCTTATGTTTTCGTTGGTGCAATGATAGGGCTTCCGTGATGTTAGCGAAAATGCGATGGACGAATATAACTGACTCTGAGCGAAGTTGAGAACTCCCGAAATTGCAGCTAAGGTTGAGACGGTTCACGTTGCAGTTGTGCTACACGCTGAAGACGGGACAAGGCAGGTCCCGAAAGCTCCGTAGAAGTGCAGTTTGTTAGGAAAAGGATTATTTGCTATGTTCTCAAATAAACGAGAGTATATCCCCTATTCAGAATTCGGTACTTCTTCCCTACAGCCGCGACCCCCTGATGTAGGTGGCGCCAACGTCGTCATGGTATTCCCAACGCGAATCAGAAAATACAGCCGCAAAACGGCCGAAAAGTGAAAAATAGCCTACTTTTGCGCCCACTTGTACGAAGTCGTGAAACGCCGTTCTCGTACGAAGACAGGCGTTCATTCTTAATACAACTGTACAAATAGTTCCTCAATAATTTAGAAAGGCAGACGTAAGATTGCTGGCAAATGAAAAGTAGCCTACCTTTGCACCGCCACCCTACGTAGTCGTGGTCTTTGCTTTGCTGTAGCACCATAGGTCTTGCGCACCGCGGCCATATCCTCCACCGGTGCATTATACCTCTACTCTGCATAAAGCTGTCCGCTGCCAGTTCATCATTAGCAAATTTGGCGCACAATTGCGAAAGGATCAACCGCTCATTAGCACTCATTCTCACAAAAGAAACTGCGCTTCTGGTGTTCTCAACTCCGTTGTTCCTGTAGGGGGCGATGATGTCGCTAGTAGGCGTTCGTACATGGACTTTCAAATTCTTTCAGCAGAGGAACCGCACCCACAAACTCGTTCCCCCCTCCTCCCCGTTTGCGCCTTCTGCTCTGATGACTGCAGGCAGTAACGTCCAGCAGCCCCAACTGTGCTGCTTCCCTGGAGGTCTAGCAAGACATTCAACTTTACGGCAATGCGATAGTTCCAATTTTGTCTTAACTTTCTGCCCTTACCTATGCCTAGGCCATAAAATGAGGATTAATCTCCTTTTTAGATTACGAAAGCAGCACAATCATAGACATCGTTTTCTGCCCTTACCTAAGCATAGGCCATAAAATAAGCACCATGTCTCCCTTTTAGATTTCGAAAGCAACACAATCATAGGCATTCTTTCCTGCCCTTACCTAAGCCTAGACCTTAACATAAGGGTTGTGTTTCCTTACAGAATATGAAAGCAACACGACCATAGGCATCGTTCTCTGCCCTTACCTAAGCCTATGCCATAAAATGAGGATCATGTCTCCTTTCTAGACTAAGAAAGCAACACGGCCATAGACATCGTTTTTTTGCCATTACCTAAGCCTAGGCCATAAAATGAGCACCATGTCTCCCTTTTAGATTTCGAAAGCAACACAATCATAAGCATCCTTTTCTGCCCTTACCTAAGCCTGGACCTTAACATAAGGGTTTTCTCTTCTCTCTCCCAATTCTACATACCCACTTTCTATCTTCCTTGATTTTTCCTGATCAAACATTGTAGACAACCAACATTAGCCTAACCCATCTGAAAGCGAACAATCGACCAAGCTGAGATTAGCGCCGTCTATGCGGGAGGAGCTGATCTCGAGTAGTGTCTGTTCTAGCCAATCAGCATTAGTCTAACCCTTCTGAAAGCGTCCAATCAGCGGGTCGCGGCTGTACGGACATAGTGCCCAGAATTCCCATCTTCAATTGGATATTTCACTGCAGATGAGGTGGTATTAAGTGAAGCTGAAATTTTTGGAAAACAGGGCTAGGCTTCAGTGTTTCCATGTTCAGCGGCTAGTTTGTTCGTGCATATTTTACGGAAGTCATTAACACTTACCTTTCCAAATGAGCTTTTAGTTTCATTGTAGCGTAGCTCCGATTGGCAACAATTTTTCACGCGTACTTCCGAAGAACTTCATTGACGATTTATGAATATTGCTACAGTAGAACGTCAGTAAATTGGCCACCAAAGTTGGCAAACTATAGCCCGGATGGTCTAGCAGGGGAGCTTGCTGAACTGTCGGCTGGATGGGCAGTCGACATATTTTATACTGCACTGATGACGGCTACACGAGTAGTAGCCGAAAGCTATGCATTTTTGTGCCTTTTTATGGAAATAAAAGGCTTTTGCTCAACGGGGGAAAACCGTGAAACATTTTGTTCGCAATGTGCACCAACCCCGTAGAAAAGAAGGACATTAGTTTTTTACTGAGTGTTATGCGAAATCTGCATAGTCAAAATAGTAAATGCCTAGTTTCAGTATCGTACAAAATCAGTACGTTTATTGTTTTTTCATGGTTTAATCATTCATTTAGGTAAATATCCAATTTTGATCTATATTTTATTCTTGTTATAAACGTAAGTGGAGAGAGCACTCTCAGTGGTAGCTATGGTTTATTATAAAACCATTTACCATCAAGCATGTGTTAACATCTCAGGTTCAATATATGGCAAAACAGTGCAGGGGAAAGAGTGAGAACCCTCTCTGTTGTCAGCCAGCTCTTTGAAACCAAGCGGCCCACGTGTTAAAATGCAGAAAAACAAAACGATGATCGTGAACATCAAGAAAACAGGCTATGTTCAGGAAAATGCATTTGGTAAGCGTAATCAAAATGCGCGACCGTAGCAATACCAAGAAACAAATGATACATCTAAAGTGCCGCTAAATGGTGTAGAATGAATTCAACAGGCCAAGTTAGAGGGCAATTTAGTTTTGTATCACAGTCCAAGGTTCCAACGCGTGGAATTTATATATGTAGTCAATATACCGAGAACAGTCTTCCATTGAGTGCATTTGATGCATCGTCCATCCATGGAAAGTATTTCAACTTAAGGAGCCGGTCACCTTTGGCGGTTCTGTTGTACTAATAGCATTTTCCAATACAAATGACCCAGCGATTCTTAAAATGTTGCTACTGCAAATAATGTCTTTGCTATTATAGAGGGGCAGAAAGGATTTTCTCTTAGGTTACTTAAGCGACCTGCTCTCTGAGGATGTGATTTCACTATGGGAAAGGTAATGAGATTTATTTGGGATATCCTAGAAACTTTAGTCGTCTGTTTCGACGATCATTAGAAGGTCGCTGTTCGTAGCAAACCAACTCACCCAGGCAGATGTTCGGAAAGTCACCGATGCTCGGAAAGTCGAGCTTTTGCAGAAGTAACAGGACAAGCAGGATTTCAAAAATGGACAGCAATACAATGCTGATAGAGGGGAAGGCCTATAAATGAGGCGAAGAAAGACGAGAAAGAAACGAATGAATTTTTAATATCCTTGTTTGAACCCAGTAGCTGTTGCTGGCTGATCACCGTGTCGATCATCAGCTGTACACGTGAGCTCTCACTTTCGATCGAACATTTTCCGCTGAAGGTGTGATGCCAGCAGTCGCAGGAATTCCAAACAAGGTTTGAGCGTCAGTAAATACATAGGTGACCATAAACGTTGTAGAGTCATTGGAGAAATGCACCACGTTCCTTTACTTGCCGTACCTATGATTTATGAATTTAGTCCCATTATTCGGACAATCGACACGAAGGAGGACTTCTGGAGCATTCGCGACAAGAGCGCCAAAAAAGTTTTCTTCCTTTTTGTTGACGACCGTTCAGTGGACTCAGACGTTGCGGTAAGAGGGTCACGGCTTGTACCAATATGCAGCCTTTAGCGATTATGCTAATTTGCTCTTTTAGAAACAGTATCATCATCTTGCGCAGAAGTTTTTCCACAAAGCCTACTTCTACAGAATTGACGTTAAACTTTTGTCCGAGGTTTGTGCTTCGCAGCGGCCGCATTGAAGTTCGATCGCTCTTTTGCCAGGAGATCGGCGTGGCCAAGGCGCCGGCTATACTTGTATTCAAGGACAGCTCGTACGTTGCTTACAAAGCGGGTTGGTTTGTCTACAATAGGTTACCCGAAAAACTCACCTTTTCGCCGCACTACTTTGCAGGCGAAGACGGCGACCTGGAGCGTTGGTTCCAAAGCGAAAGATGGCCAGCAATGCCTTTGATAAAGCACGAAACTTTGTACGAAATAGGAACTTGCTGCGACAAGTACTTGGTTGTATTCGTGTTGGACTTTGTCGAGAAGCGAAAGGCGGGCAGTCCCGTTAAAAAGTGCGCCCGAAATGAGTGAACGGAAATTTGAGGACTAAGAATTGTTGTTCGCAGGATGGACGAGCTGGCGCGAAACCTTTGGCGGCGATACGGTAGCGAGCTGAAGAAGCGCTTCCAGTTGGTCTGGTTCGACGGCAACTCTTTGGCCAACAGCATTTTGTTGCGTACTGCCCCTGTGCCAAGCTTGTTCGTCTTCAACGCCTCATCGCATCATCACTACCTGCCGGAGGACGACGTAGGAAACCTAACCGAGGAGGCGCTGCTCCTTTTCCTGCAGCGCATAGACAACGGCGATGTCAAAGTTGGAAGTGTTGTACAACTTTAATTTCTAAACTTTTTCTTTGCTTGTAGCCACGGGGTGGACGTGGTCTGGTCCAACGCATCAGATACTTTCTTTTCGAATTCTTTTCTTCCGTTTTCGTAAGCGATCGGCGCGCAAGTAGCAACTTCGAGCTTTGCCGAATTTGGATTTGCAGGTTATGTTTTCAAATCAGCCGCTGTTGGCTTGCTGTTTGTTCGGTCTTCCGCTGGGCATTGCTTCGGTCATCTGTTACACGATCTGCTCTACGGATGTGTCGTTGAGCACTGACGAGGTGTACGACGAATCGGACGAATCTGGTTCCCTGCTTTGTACTTTATGATTTGTCATAACTTCTTTGCCTTTTCCTTAGGAAGCGACCACGAAAAGGCCGACTGAACAAAGAAGAACATTCATGCTAAGAGTAGTCGCCCGTCCATCTTACCTCTTTCCCGTCAACTATACCAAAGCATAGGGTACACAAGCCTATTGTACCGCGCATTACTTTACCAAGTTTGATTCCCTTTCTTCGTAGCGTTAATTCGCATTGCCATTTAACGGCTGTGCGCTTTTTTCCTAGTCCTTAGGCCAAGGCTATTGGTCTTCTTTAACGTTTTACGCTCGTAACATGTTCTCTTATGTACCTTCTTGGAGGCACCCTCCAAGTTAACGGCTTAACAGTTGACTATAAGTGTGACACCCGTTACGGACGGTTATTTTACATATGACATAAGAATTGGAGTAGATTTGCCTTGAATCTTTCTTACGCACATTTTGCCGATTTGTTGAAGGATAAATGGCCGTCATTGATGAAATGCCTTGCAGTAGGCCATTTGGTGCTAAGAAGGCTCAAATTGCTACATCGACGTTTTTCACACTGCTAACAATTCTTGGAATGTACGATCAATCGTTTGAAATTTAGAAAAAGGCAGGCGTAAGCTTACAGTCCATCGATGCTAGCTTGGAGCAACGTAAGTCTCTCTTATAGAAAATAGCCTTACCACTGTCAATTGGCATCTTGCCAATCTTCAATGGGTAAAATCTTCAATGCCACTTGCGGAACAACAGCGCCCGTATTGTTGTTGAAAACTTTTATCACTTTCAGGAAATTTTATTGAAGCATAGACGGCACACTTCGTAGTAAAGGAGTGATTTTGAAACTCGTTCCAATGGTAACGCGTATATATGTATTGATGAGCACGCCAGCGACGATTCAGAAGCGAGACGTGTGTTCATCACTGACAGCGTCTGGAAAACTGCCATTTGCAAATCTAATGAAATTGCTGACAAAACGCATCACCATTCAGCATCGACCAAAGGCCGTTGTAGGGGCGTACATCCTACGGTGCGTTATCGGCAGATGCAAGCAAGGCGAATGTCACGTAAGACGCTCTTGACCATTCCGAACTGTCCCAAAGCGACGTACTACCGTTCGAGAATGGATTAATGCTTCCATGTTACGTCGCCGCAAACAGCGACTGTGTTGCAAAAGATGTTGAAAGTTTATCTCCCTCAGACAAACGGATCGTCGTCGGTTGTCCGTGCGTGGTTCAAGAGGTTTCTGGAAAATGCTAGAAAATGTTTACCAGACTATCAAAATTATTAATATTTTTGGCCGCATCTTTCCCTGCGCTTGTCCTGTTTCTTAAGCCGACGCTTCACACATATGCAGTCCGTGGCCTAGGGACTCAGTGCACACTCCCGTCAAATGTTCTTTCAGAAAATAATCTGGAGGGGCAAGATCGGTACAGTAAGTATGGAGTAGTTTCTCATCGAAATCCATTAGGAACATTCCTGAGCAGACTTGACGAGCTAGCCGAAGCGTCCTCGTGACGTAACAGGATCCCATGAAACAAATTCCTTCGCCGTTTGTTGGCCAGAAAATGTTTCAACTTTTGCATAACGGCTTCCCACTGAATGTTTTCTCTCCTTCCAAGAAGTTATTTGGAAGGAGAGAAAACGTTCAGTGTTTTCTCTCCTTCCGATTTGCGACTCGGCAGGAATATTATAACTTCCGAATCGCAAAACATGATTTACACAACATTCTTAGCCAATTTCTTTGCTCTGAACTTCGCTGGCCCTGCTGGACTCGTTTTCTTTCAGTATTCATTATAAGAGCTTGAGAAAGTTCCGCCCTTTGATCGGTCTATTCGCCGCGCAATGGTTTTGGAGTCGAACGAAGTCAGAGCTTGCTCGGACCAAGATTTGTATTTCTGACCAGCGCAACAAAGCGAACATCCCAGTCGCTACAAGCAAAGCGAGTCACATGAACTTTTCTATTAGGTATGTGCAAAAGTTCTGTCGGTTTTTAAGCCGCAAATGTAAACCGAAATATCTCTGTAAAGAATAAAGTTTATTAGTCGAAATAAGAACCCTCATGATCTATACATTTCTGCCAACGAGTCACTAAGGAATTTATTCCAGCAGCGTAGAAGTCCGGCGTCTTAGAAGCAATAAACTCTTCGAAGGCAGTTTTTGCTTCCTCTTGATTTTTAAACTGTTTCCCCTGCAGGAGGTGCTGCAGGTGATTAAAAATGTGGTAGTCTGTGGGTGACAGGTCTGGTGAGTAAGGTGGGTGAGGAAGGTTTCGTAGCCCATGTGGTGCAGTTTCTGGACTGTCATTTTTGAAATGTGGGGTCTGGTGTTGTCGTGCAGCAGAATTGGCTCCTTTCGATTTACTAATGCTGGACGTACACGCTGCAATTTTTCGTGCATTTTTTCCAGTTCGTTGCAGTACGTCTGTGCGGTGACGGTTTCACCTGGTTTGAGGAGACTGTAATGGATTGTACCGGTTACTGACTACCAAACAGTAAGCAATATCTTCTTTTGGTGGACATCCGGTTTCCGAAAACGTTTGGGACACACCTTTATCCAGCCCCTGTGGTGTTCATCGCCGATTGTCGTACAATATCCACTTTTTATCGCAAGTGATAATTCTTGCCAAAAAAGGGTCGCTTTGGTTGCGCAAAAGAAGCATAGACGAAATCTCGCAACGGCGCACTCTTTGAATTTCAGTCAGTTCATGGGGTACCCATTGGTCCAGCTTTTTCCTCTTTCCAATTTGTTGGAAGTGACGACTAACCGTTGTTTTGTGAACGCCAAGTTTTTCTGCGATATCTGAAGTTGATCTCCGTGGGTCCTCTTCAACAATGGCCCTTAATTGGTCTTCATCAATGTCACTGGGTCTCCAAATACGGACATTATCTTGAAGGCTCTCGTTCCCACTGCGAAACTTTCGAAACCAGTGCTGAGCCGTCCTCTCGTCAAGAGTATCATCGCCAAATTCCATATTAATTTTCCGAGCAGCTTCCGCAGCTGTAGCACCTTGTTTGTACTCGTAAGGCAAAACTCCCTGAATTACTGTCTTGTTCATTCTCACTTTCACCGATAAAAGAGCTACAGTCTAGCGCGCTTATGCAAATGAAATAGAATAGATCGATAGGTTGAAACAAGGCCTACAAAATAATATATCATTTGCACGGAAAAAACAGACAAGCTAGAATAAAACAATATCAAAGCTAAGAGCTAACAAAACCGACAGAACTTTTGCACATACCTAATAGTTTCCCGGTCCAAACGAGCAGTTTGGTTTATGTCGGATTGTGCAACGAGGTTAACACTAAAACTCAACGTATATACACTTCGAATAAAACATTTTTATTGCTGGAAATGCCAAAAGCTATTCAGGACTTCAAAACCTTGTAATAATACTTTTACTCGTCGATATTCTTGCTTCGACCTTGATAGCTGCTCAGCGATAGAGGCTGTGGTTGCTGGATGTTGACCTGACAAGGGGAATTCGTTCAAATAAAACCACAACGAAGTTTCTCGTGTTGGTTGGCATTTCCTTTCACAGCAGATATCTCTGCCATGCAATACTGTTTAGCATCATTTTATTAACGGCAGAACCTCTTTCGAACTTGGAGTAAATCCTTTTAAGCGTTTCTCCTGGTTTATCAACGAACTATACGTAATGTTCCAAATCCGTTATCGTCATCTCGGCCATCTCAATATTCGACCATCCGGACTATCGATATCAGCCTCCAAACTTGTCCTTGGCCAGCTTAGCGCCTGTCGTTCGTCTGGGCCGCCATGTAGTGGTACCGAAACCCCGACAGAGCGCAGAAGCCTGCAAGTTCAACGACTGACTGCACAGTTGAATAAAACGATATGCTGATGATGGGTCGCGGTTAGACATGAAAGCTACGCGTCGTCAAAAAGTTTTAAACCAGCAAAGTTGTGTAGCGTTTTCTGAACGAGCTAACCCGTGAAAAAGACGTGCACACTTGAGAACAGTCCGTTGTGAAGAAAAGTATGTTCTTAATAAACGCCTGTCTAAAAGCAGGATGCTCGTATATATATATATATATATATATATATATATATATATATATATATATATATATATATATATATATATAGACTGAAAACTGGATGCATCGTAACGGGTCGTTGAGATGACATTTGTGTGTTGCACACGGTTTTCCCGTTGGTATTGTTTCAGTGTATCTGCAATTAACCAAAGAACCTCACCAGTCAACGATGGGTTAGTTTATTGGTAAAGTTGCGAGAACACTGTAACGTACGAATCGAAGCTTTCGGGACGCTCTAGTCCCGTCGTCAGCGAAAAGGAGGCCTGTTGTTTTGGCCGAACGGTATATATAGACGAGGTTGGGGCTTGATGGAAGGGTGTCAAGTGGGGATCAAGCAGCAACCTGTCTGGTCAATGAGGCCTGTCCAAGCTTGGCTGATTTCAGTGCCTCGGTCCCGATTGATCGAAGCATTGTGCCTAATGTAGCACGCTTCTTTGATCTTTCGGTGATGAAACAGGCTCTCGCGACAAAGGATCCTTGGCTGGAGATCGTGCGAACATTGAGAGGAATGTTCGACGATGGCGGAAGCTTTGATGGTCTCTTCCATTATCTTCGTTGGTTCCTTTGTCTGCGGGCGGCCTCGTCGTCTGGGTTGCGCGCCACTGAGTCTGGACTGACGCGCCACTGAGTATATATATAGACTTGGATAACGTGCCTCCTCCGGGGAACGTGTATATATATAGACTTGGTATATATATAGACTTGGATAACGTGCCTCCTCCGCCACTGAGTCTGGGTTGCGACTCCGCCACTGAGTATATGACCACTGAGTATATGACCAGAGTCTGGGTTGCGACTCCGCCACTGAGTCTGACTCCGCCACTGAGTATATATATAGACTTGGATAACGTGCCTCCTCCGCCACTGAGTCTGGGTTGCGCGCCACTGAGTATATATATAGACTTGGATAACGTGCCTCCTCCGGGGATGGTCGGTAGGGGAGTAACTCTGATACCTGGCCGGCCACGGTGGGATCAGCCTCGATGGATCTAGATTGATCTGACAGGCGCCACTGTGGTTCGGCTGAGTGGATGGGCTCTCCCCGAAAGCCAAACCTGGGGGAGGGCACCCTCGAAGGACCGCGCTGAGGACGGGCCTAGGTTGGCCCGAAAGCTACGCTATCTCGACCACCGCGCCACTTATTGTTTTTGGAAATAAAAAGACCATTTTCCTTCACGTGGTTTTCAAAAACGGGTAAAAACTTCCGTGATTTCCTTCATTCGTTAATATATATATATATATATATAATATATATATATATATATATATATATATATATATATATATATATATATACAGTAGAGCCGTGATTGTATGAACCTAGATTGCATGGATTCTCGATTATATGGACTCATGGTAGAGAAAACTACGCATACCATGATGGCCAAGTTGATAACAGGGATCTTCTTGAAATAATCATCTGCATTTTTGTACATCACGCTGATTGGAAATGTTCCTGTTATTTAACGCCTTAAAATGATTACTCGAACGCAAGTACTGTCGTAGTATACAGTAATTTTCCATGCAATCAGGCAACACGACTGCAACGTGAGCATTTTACTTTATCTCGTTGTTAGTAAGTAAATCGCATTGTGTTTACGGATGATGCCCTCTAAGAGAAAGCGTGTTGTGCTGTCGTTCAAAGAGAAGTTAGACATTCTGGGAGGTCTGAAAAGAGGAGAATCAAGTCTTTTGAGCGAAAAATACGGCGTCCGCAAAACTACTATTTCCAGTGTGAAGAAGCAATGTTCAATTTTGCGAGGAAGTACATGGACGAAGTTACTTGTTCAAAACGCAAAGTTATGCGACCTTCAATGCTTCAAGAAGTGGAAAAGACGCTGTATGCGGCTTGTAGCAAATCGCACCTTAGGGAACCCACTTAGTAGACCTTTGTTATGTGACAAAGTAGGTCAAACAATGATCCGCCAGCTCTAACACGGGGTAATGATCAGGAAAACATATTCTCAAATGAACTCTTGGCTAGAACTTTGGCAGGCCCAAGAGCGTGTCGATCAGGCAAGCTGGAACCCAGCTGCCTCCAATCGACGGTACCTTCATTAGCTTGCACGTTAGCCATAGGTGTTCCAAGCTCAGGCTTTAAAGGAAAGCTCCAACCTAAAGAAAAATCAATGACCACTTCTTGAGGCAAAGCAGACGACTCACCGTCGTTTTCAACATATTCTCCAATAATCGGTACAATCACAGACTTGGTACATTTTTGAGTGTTTCGACAATATACTCAATTGCTCCTCAGACCAGGTCTTCGTCTTTACTCTTACGCTTGCTGATCACTTTGGCTTACTCGCTGGTTCATTATTTCGTGCTCTCGCAGCCCTTTTGACCACTGTCTGACAGGATCCCAAGCGTGAACTCTACCAGATTGGACATCGGCATGGCATTACGAACAAGCAAAGCGGCCCCTTGGATATCACCGTCAGCCGATTCGACCCAACATTGAACTCGTTCGTCCTCTACCAAGGCGTACTTGGATACTCATGTTCCAATGGTTTGCACGCAGTCGCACCACTTAAACTAAATAAAGGTTTCTCAAGTCACCGCGGTGGCATTCCAATAATTACCTCAGGTCTATGCGTTCGATTACTGAATGTCCACTCATCCTTCACGGTTTGCCACTTGTCACCAAACGCGTTATCCTTTTTCTCCTCTTCGAGTAACCTTTCACAGTGCAAGATGGCCAAAGAGCAGAACAACCTGCTCATATACCGCGTAAATTAATCTTTAAAAGATGATTTCAATTCGACGGATACAGATCATGTTCGCCCTCCAACACCGCCGCGATTGAAGAACTGTCACTACCTTTCATTGAGGCGCTTGACGGATTTCATGCGCCAGGCAATAGACAACGTCACTGTATACTGGGGCAGCAATGGCAGTCCAAGAGAAACAAATGTACACTATTCACGAGGCATCCCGTTAGGTACCGCGACCAGGCATGCAAAGCTCGAAGTTGCCCTTTAAATGCTGACCGAAATGACCGAAACCACAACAATTGGGCAACTGCGAAGACACGAATAAAGCTAATGACGAACGGGCAAACTGACCGAGAAGCGCATCTGCCTTAAGGCAACCCTCTCCATCGGGTCACCAACGCCCACCGGCAGAGCAAGATAGCAACAAACCACCGAACAGCTTCAACTCGGCACATTACGACACCGTGAAACGCCAGGAAACGTGTACAAGACAAACGCAAGTGTACAAGAACGTATCGAACCAGTTTGCGCAGGTTCAATGATATTTGAAAGGTAATTTTCTTTAACAGACAATAAATTTTGAATGGAACAAGAAACGTAAGCGTGATTTTCTACCTTCGACTATTGGTCAAAGTAAAAGAACTTTTGATGGCAAATTCAGCTGAGCCGTCTATGGGCGCTTTGTAAATTTGCTCAGAGGCGCCTCGCAAAATTCCATAACGAGAGTAGCAACAACCCGCGACTTCACGTAGCACGGAAGCTGCAGTTCCTCATAGCGTACAGCTTGGCAGTAAGTACCTGCAAATCATTACAGCCGATCAAATTGGCGCAACCTACCAGATTTGCGATTTCGGTAGAGAAGAAATATGTTCAAGGGAAGAGGGGCAGCTGGAGTTCAAAGAGATTTGGAACGGCTCCCACAAAGCACAAAGCGGATTAGCAAAAGTTGCAAACTGCCGTGGCCAAACAGCGGCGAAGGAAGCTGCGAATTTACCTGTTCCATAACGACGTCACCCCAACTGAATCGTCAAGAATGGTCAAGGATGTCCTTCGTGAGTATCGTTGGAAAACTACTTCACATCCGCTCTACAGTCATGGTCATAATGCTTCGAATTTCTTCCTGAAGGAATAGTTACAGAAGAGACAACTGCAGGTCTCTAGTCGACGCGAAACAAGCTGTTTCGACATGGCGCAACAGACAACCTACGAAATATTACGGTGACGCGCTGCTGATGTGGAAACACCGCTTACGGTAACGCCCCAATGTGGGTGAAAGATACGTGAAAAATAATTCGGATACTCTCGTAAATAAAGATTTTTTTGGTTTCCTCCGGGAACCTTTCCAACATCCCAGTTTGCCAGTGCGCGCGCGTACTTGCACTCATTTTGGAGTCCCAAAGGATATGTAAAAGACATGTCTATGCGAAGACGGTTTCTGAAAGTCAATTAAACGATCGCTTTTCAAAGGCATGTATCAATAAAAACTTTCAACGTAGGTTGACGTCATGACACGTTATCGAAGCAATGAACAGAATAACTTTGGGCAGACAAATCTAGAGAATGACAACGAGCCAATCAGTGAACAGTCTGCCAGCTCATTCAGTTGGCATAAGGGATCGATTTTTCAGGACCCCCATTAAGAGGATGTTACAGTTGATACAGCAATTGCCACGAAGACGCCAATGGAAGAAAGGACGACGGTTCGCAACCTATACGTTACAATGGCAATGGACTTCATCGCTCAAGGAACATTCTGGCTGCTGCTTTGCGGAAGCTTTTTCCTTGCCGCGGGCATGGCAACGGCACTTGTCGGATATCGGAGGACCAACGACCTAACGCCGGATGTCGCCTCGGGAAAATGCCCTGTACTTGGAAACAGCTGGCTAACGCTTGCTGGACCAATAATGATGGCCCTTGGTACCCTGTTCCTCATTATGGCCTGCGTTGGTGCTTTGGAAGTAAAACAACGTACGATTGCCATAAGGCAGTGCGCACCAACCTTACCTCAACGGTCAGTTTCCAAGAGACGTCCCATTTTTTGTGCGCCAGTTTGAACTTTCCCGTTCGAATAGATTCGATTCGTTGTTGAAGCCAAAAACTGTGCCCACGAAAACGACCGGAAACTAACGACCACCACGAGCTGGAGCACAACGGACTAGGCAAAACTTGTTTGATCAGTTGGAAATAATGAAGAAGAATTGACCAGCTTTCTAGCAACGATGGATCAATTGGTCAGCCGATTACATGCTCTGAGCGCGCACGCCAAGTCTGTGAACTGTTACGCTCTTCTTTTGTTCAATGTACCACCGACCAAATCGCTACAACTCTCGCAACGTTCAATAAATTGTTCAATCTTGTTAATCAACGTTGCGTACAAATGTGCCCCGCTACTTTACCTACACAATGCGGCAGTGCTTCAGAAAAAGGAGATACAACGCCGACAACGCGTTAAGAGGTAGCTCAGTGCTTAAATGGGCAGTAAACATACGGACAACATAGGTGACCACGAGTCGATGAGAATGAACATGAAAACCTGAGACCAGAAAAATATGCAATCTAAATGAATAAAGTAAACAGACTCCGCTATAAGTCCTTATTTCTACCACTGACTATGTTGCTGATAAAAATGCCTTTTACCTTAGCAGGGAGCAACACTTCCTAGAACCACTACGGGTACAACGGACCACTAAAGTCAACGTCCAAATCAATTGGAATCACTCAGCCGACCGACGCTGGTTAGTCTAATATTTGTTTCCATGCCGAGGATTACTTCTGCTATCCATTTCGAATGCGCGCGCATATTTCTTCCGTGAATTCGGAACACTTTGCTGAGCCCCCCAAGTCGTCAGTCAGCGTGCGCCCCGCCTTGATCGTGTCCAAGCATCCGCGTTCCACCAGGTCTGCCTTGTCGTGCAAACCAATATGACGTAGCATCATCACCGACGAAAGCAGCAAGGCCGTTGGATTTGCCCGATCCTGACCGGCAATGTCGGGCGCAGTCCCATGTACCTTGAACATCACAAATGAATTACGGTCTCAGATTCACAATCAATCTGGCCGCGCTAACCGATTCGAAAACCATTGCTTCGGTGCCGATGTTGCCGCTAGGCGTTACTCCAAGGCCGCCGACAAGCCCGGCGCAGAGATCGCTGCAAACAGTTGACATGAAAAGACGTCAGCAACTACTGCGAAGAATAGCTGCTGAAAGCGGAAAACACATTTCCTCCAGTAAACGATAAGCACGTCGCAAGGAAAAGCTTATTCGAGGAAGTCATGCAAAATATGGATATAAAGCCAAAGGGAAAAATAAGAACGCAAACTATTAATACATAAGCAATTGCCACATCAGGAACAGTCCAGCAAGTGAACTATCCATCCGCCGGCAAAGCAATTCGGTCAGCCATAGTTACGGACGCAAATCACTGCACCTAGCAAAATGTTACCGATCCTCAGCCTAGCATCCTTAGCAGAGGCTACAGCAAAAAATGATGGACAATTACGCAAGTCTATTAGCGTGTCTTCAAAATATTGATACGATAGAACAAGGCGGTCTGCTGCCAACAAATGCATCCAACACAATCATTGCAATGCGAACCTGCGTCATCCCTAAACCGATTGGTCGTTAATATGGGATCACCGCTACTGGATGCGGATATGGCAGCTTCATTTTCCGGAAACTCGTCAGTGCCAAAGCTGCGCAAGCAATATGCTGAAAATGGAAAACAGAACAACCAGTAATCAGACTACCCAGCTTCTTCATTTCCACCTGTATAACTACACAACAAAACAAAAGATGGGGATTCGATTCTGATTAAAGGATATGATCTGCTTCATTCGAAAGACGGCAACTAATCTCTGTTCGTAACAAAACTTTCTTCCACGAAGCTATCAGGACCTGCTTTGTAGCGTCGCCAGCGTATAATGGAACTACACTGCGGAACGTCTCTACTGCAACGGCATTAATCTTCGTGATTTCAAACAAATGTTGTTGGGAACGAATTCTGTATCTTTCGCAACCAAATGCGGCACTTTAAGATAT
Organism: Trichuris muris; assembly: GCA_000612645.2. Classification (NCBI taxonomy): domain Eukaryota; kingdom Metazoa; phylum Nematoda; class Enoplea; order Trichinellida; family Trichuridae; genus Trichuris; species Trichuris muris. The sequence goes on from CBXJ02000282.1 coordinate 6,689,045, forward strand.
CCTTTCCATTAATTATCTTCAATGCGTTCTTCTCTATTTGCTGACCTAACCGTGCTCCGCTGGAACATGGAATTCGCAGCACATCGTCCATAGTACCACGGTTACCAAATGCCGCTAATCTCAGTCCCTGTATCTCTATTTAAACATGCATTGCGCCGAACGTACAATGCCTCCTTGAGTTTTCTTAGCCTGAAATCCTCTTTTTGCGCCAACGCAGAAATACTAATCTGCACAACCGGTAGGGGACATCCCACCACGCGTTCAACCAACACTAAGGATTTTTACGTTCTTCGATGATTTGACGTCGATCCTTTGCTTGCGGTCTTCCCCACATTGTAATAACTTTCACAGTTTTTTGTCTTCCCGCACTACGGTATCTCTCCATTCCTGCTAAATAATGTCGAAACTGATGGAAGAAAGTTTTCTTACGAGCGGCTTTAGTTGCCGTTTTCTAAAATAAATGAACTCATATCTTGTAATCAGAATTCCTATCATTAATTTCATCCGACGTGGCCACAATCCACAGGCACTAGAATACTCCAGAGCCTTTGAGTGCTCCTAAATTTAATTAGAGAAAAAATAAAATTGCAATTCCTAAAATACTGTCATGATTATGGTCTACCTCCGGTTGAGAACTGGACAAGCTATGAACAGGAGGACTGAACGGATTCTGGGGGAGGCAGGCATTTCCTTATTTGGAACACGATTAAGAAACAGCGAAAAGAATTAACACGGCTAAGTCGCTTGCTGATCGAGCACACGGATACCTTGATTACCCTAACCCGTGAACAGGTGGCTTTCAATCTTCAGAACATGATTCAGTCTTGCAACTCTAGCACGGAGCAGCACGGACTGGAAGATAAATTCAATCGACTAGTTTGTTTGCAACCACTACACTTTAGGAACCATGGAAGGAGACAGGAAGTGTCAGTGGCGAAGATAAGATGTGGGAACAAGATCATCGTTAACCCATGCACAAAACAGTTAAAAACTTTGGACACGTCCTGGTCAAAGGGCTGAACTTTGTGCCCACCTCAGCTAGAGCATATTACTTGGATTCGATAAGTAAAGTCGAAGTTAACATCAACCATGAAGATCACGTAAAAGCAAAACAGATCAAGTGCTCAATAGCACACTGGCTGCCCAACCAGAAACCGCAGCATTGCATGAAATTGAGTTCCCGTGGGACCCAATGAAGACTGTAGAGGAAACAAAAACCATTTGCTGACGTCGAACACGTGTCTTAGTGTCTAAACGACCACCCACCAAACACTGGCGCGACAGCTGGTTGCCTGTAAGAAAAATTAAAGAGGCCCTGTTCATTAGACACAACAGGTGTTTCAATGGCGACAAGGATGCGAAAGTCAATGAATTTTGAACACCAGTTATTAGAACAACAGGATGTTCGTGAGTGGTTTGTTTGCACGATTGTATTGCCCGTTATTTCCGCGATACGATGAGTCTGAAATCACCGTAAAAAGGCTCCCTAACCAGTGAGCGGTTGGGCGGTTTTTATTAGTGAAAAACAGACTCAGAACAACGTACTAATCGGAGCTTTCGGAACAGCCTAGTTCCGTCGTCAGCGATGGTGAATGGCCTTTCACAAAGTTTAATATGGAAGGAAAATTTCATACTAAGAAAAGTCAAAGAAGCTTTGTTTATTCACAATAATGACTGTATGAACAGGGATTCAGGGACCCAGATTAGTGATATCTGGTTCATAGTGACATTAACAACTAAATGTTGTCAGCTGCTAACGCTAAACGGGCAACTACAACGTGTTCAATTGAACTACTGGGGTATACACGCAGAGAGACTACAAGAAGAATGACTTTTACAGGTTTAAAGTTTTTGAGTATTTTTAATGCCTTTATTTTAAACCGGATACATCTCCGTTGCCGTTTGGTTATTAAACATTCTGAGTAACACGCTGAAGACAGGACAAGGAGAGTCCCGAAAGCTCCGTGTAGTTGTTCAGTGTTTCAACGGGATTGAAGCCGTTGGTTTATGATATTAAATATGGGATCACATCCCGTATTTCGAAATCCTATTTTCAATATATATAGAGAGATAACGCTGAACGTCGGAAATGCGCTCCTGGAGACGCGACGTATAACGAAACCACTGTTACCATTAAAAACATAGTACGCGTGGGAGTTACGTACTGCCGGTACACCTATGACCATGAAAAAATAACTTAACTTCTGAACTGTGACGCATTAAACCTTTAATTTCAAACATTGAAACAAGTACGTGCCTCTAAAAACTTTTAAGGTACTCCTATAAGATTAGATAACCGTTTCACCAAGTTTTGGTGAATGTATTTCCTGATATGCTGGGACCTTCAAAAAGCTGTCCAACGTTTGTTGCCGCACGCTTTTTTTCTTCTGCTCGTATAACTCTCTATAGCATTTGTATCCACTCATTATTATTCTGTTTGCTTCGCAACTTCTTTCCCTCTGTGGATCTTTTTCAGTGAAGATGGCCATTGCTCGTACAGTAGTTGGGGGTAAACCAAGAGCTTTTGCAATATCTACACTTCGCTGTCCGTCGGCAGATCTCTTTAAAATGTCTAGTTTTGTCGCTAATGTCACCCCTTTTCTTTCCCTTTTGGAAGCGCATACGCCAGGAAGAGACAATGTACGTTTAACACTCATTACAACAAACGTAGATAAAGCAGCAAGTGTTCACAAAATAATAGATGACAGTAGATACCTGGCACTACAATGGCGATCTAAAATGAAGACCTTAGAATTAAACCGACGGCAAAACTATACCTCGCACTTACAGTAAACAATGGCTAGTACACTGAACCTGAATGACTTTTGTAGCATCTCAGTCTTCTCCGGGAGCGACGTTGAACGAAACGACGTATAACGAGGACTGCCTGTGGGTCTTGTCTGATAGCTGGGCACTCTACAGTATCCGTGACGAGCCATTGTCAAGGTTGCGCAACGGGTCCGGCGGCCGAGCGCCGGCGGTTCCGTTGCGCGACCTGGGTTCGACGAAAACATTTCTAAGCCGCAGCATTGCGTTCGACGAAAACCTCTTGACCTAGAACCTGACGGATTCCTTTCCCCAATTGAGCCACCGGTCCCCCTAGTAAACCATTCGTAATGTCTAACACCCAAGCAGCGGTACTGAACTTCTCAGCTCTGAACAACATGATACCCGATGAAGAGCATGCAGTTCGTTTCCTTCAGGACAGGGGCATCTTGCACCGCCAAAGACGGTGCTCTTGCGGTGAGCAGATGTCCCAGTCCACAGGAACGTCTGCATGTCCGTCCCGGTGGAGATGCACGAAGGCGCAGTGCCACAAGAATGTTGCCGTGCGTACGGGCACGTGGTGCGAAGGTGAGGGACTGAGCGCGGGGAACATATTATGACGAAGAACAATTGCATTGTAGGAGCCAGGTTGCCGCTCACAACAATCATCCGGTTCCTGTACGCATGGAGCCACGGTTACACCACGTGTAAGTTCTGCGTACAGGAACTGGGTATGACGAAATCAACGGCAATCGAGTGGAACCTTGCCGTCAGATCAGCTGCGGCTGAAGCTGTCATGCGCCATCCGGTGAAAATTGGAGGTCCAGGCCTCACGGTTGAAGTAGGCGAAAGTCTCTTCTCCCGGAGGAAATACAACCGAGGCCGGACCTACCCACAGCAGTGGGTTTTCGGTGGCGTCTGCCGCGAAACCGGTGAATGCTTCCTCGCGGAGGTTCCTGATCGCAGCAGCGCCACCCTTATCCCGGTGATACAAGATCACATTATGCCTGGGACCAAAGTCACGTCGGACGAGTGGAGGGCCTACCACAGTCTGCCGGACAACGTTTACACGCACTTGCGTGTGAACCATTCAATAAATTTCGTCAACCCGGTGACTGGTGCCCATACGCAGACTGTGGAGTCCCAGGCGAAGCGCCAGAACAAAGCCCGGTGTGGAACGCACAGGCATATGCTCCAGTCGTACCTGTGCGAGTTCACGTGGCGCAAAGGACTGCAACCCGGTGAAGACGTATTTGACAAAATTTTGTCGGACATTGCGTCTGATGACCCGCCCCAGTGAACTAACCCGGTGATTTGTACATATGTTGTTATCTTTGACTTGTACATATTTAGTTTTGTTTTCAAACTACGTGTGACAATTTTTTCGTGTGAAACTTCAATAAACACAGTACTCGACTGAATTTGGCGGTATTCCGGCTTTCCAGATTTTTTGCTGATAGCTGTAATAAAACCGCAAGTGCCCTACCAGCGGATGGATGGGCGATTATTAGCGATATAACAGACAAGAACTCTTATCGAAGCTTCGGAATGCCCTGGTTCCGTCATCAGCGATCTGGCGAAAGGGCTTTCGGAACGCCGTAACAGCGTTTGTTTACTTGACAGTTTCGGGCAGAGGATGTCGACTTCTTAAAAGTTTTCATACCCTTACGGCAAGGCTGGCAACGTCGCTGTTCAGCAGGGATTGCAGGCTTGAGTACGAATCGCTGCCGCCCACCAGTTTCTGAACATCTCGAACTACGCTGCGCCAAAAATGGCAACGCAACGCAACCGCAAGACACATTTAACAAACCCTGAACGGCAAGTACATACGAACATCAAAAAGAGCTCCGCAGCGGAATGAGTGCAGCTCCGCAGCCCCACCGAAAGCTTCGAAAGCACGAGCCCTTTCGCCAGATCGCTGACGACGGAACCAAATTTCGATACCTGTTATATGATTAATAATCGCCCATCCATCCGCTGGTAGGGCATTCGCACATTTATTACATGTATGATGAAAAAACGGGAAAGCCAGAATACCAACAAATTCAAACATGAAAAACGTTACAAAGCATCTAGTATTCAGTACTTCAACTGCAAGAATTGAACGTTGTAAGCTCAACGCGCGAATTCAAGCGGCTACGCGCAGAACCATCCGTGATTGGACATGCACAACGTAAAAGGCCACGTGTAATTTAGTGCGGCTACTAAGGTCCTCACGGGTGAAGGCGTGTGCACCACTCAACGGGTGCATGGCGTTGCGCAAACAGCACCGCTACTCTTTCTAAAAATGTGAGGTGACGCTGAAATTAGCGCAGAAATTATTTCGCATCAGCAAATGCGTCAGCCAAATCTCACGTGCTACATATAACACGCGCAAAGGGGCCAGCGCGTAGCGCCGGCGCTACTGGAACAAAGGATGACGTAAGCGGAGCATTGTTATAATTGATGATCAAGGTAGTGCCCAGCTATCAGACAAGACCCCTGCCTGTATATAGTTATGTCACTATATCCCCTGGGCGCAGGTTCCCAAAGCCTTCGTAGAAGAAAGTTTTGTCACGAACGGAATTAGTTGTCATTTTTGAAATAACATAAGGAACACGTCGCGCCGTTGCAGCAATTTTATTGCAAGTTTAGGCAAAATGAACTTTAGGAAACTGCTGGCCGATGTGACAAACCGAGAATTGGCAGTTTAAACTATTGATCTTAATTGTATCTTTGTAACGGGAATGACGAAGTATGTTGAATTGTTCTTCACGGACTTTTTCCCGTTGAAAACGCTTTATTCAAAAAAGAGAAAAAGCGAAGCTTTCGGGTCCAGCTTGACCCGTCATCAGCGCAAATGAAAATAAAAACAAAAAAGGGCAAAAATAGGTAAACTGAGTCCGGTCAGCACATACCGTGAATTCCTTTTTGGAGAAAGCGCTCTTCCACTGAAAGTGTCCTCGCTCCTGCGGTTTAGTGGAAGAGCGCTTTCTCCAAAAAGGAATTCACGGTATGTGCTGACCGGACTCAGTTTACCTATTTTTGCCCTTTTTTCTTTTTATTTTCATTTGCGCTGATGACGGGTCAAGTTGGACCTGAAAGCTTCGCTTTTTCTCTTTTTTGAATAAAGCGTTTTCAACGGGAAAAAGTCCGTGAAGAACAATTCAACAAGTTTAAACTATTCTCTGAAATTCAGCATGTGGATTCGAATCGATGAAGAAACAAGGGAACGGAACGGGTAAAACGATTTATAGTAACCACCGGCTTTATCAATCATCCAACCGCCACCATTTGCTTATTCTCAGCATGCAAATAAAACTGGACTTCTAATAGGATTTCTAGGTAATATGCTCAACTTTGAAACCGGAATGTTCGTTATAGCGGTCATAACTATCAAAAGATCATAAGAAGAGATCGTAAGATCATAAGACCACGTATCAATGGATCATAAGGAGAAATCGCAACGAGCGGAAGAAATTAGCCTTCAAGCTAAATCCACGGTTCCTGTTGATTTTCACATCGTACGCAAACTACATACAGTGGAACCTCCATAAGATGACCACTCAAGGGCGGTAAGAAATTGGTCAATTAATAGAGGTGGTCAACGTTGGAGGTTCCACTGTATGTAGGACGACCTTTTTATTAATATTACTAGTATGATGTTGAGTTTTCGCGGATTTTCCCCGTTGCTTTGTACGTGGATAGATCTGTAAGCCAACTGACACGGTCTCCCTACCAACGGATGGATGAGAGTAGTTATTAGAAGACATGGTCAGAGAACAACGTACGGTTTAATCTCGAATATTTCGGAACGCTCGAGTTCCGTCCTCAGCGAGCAAGAGCTCGCTCGCTCGTTATAGTTTCAGCATTTGTCCATGTTTCTCTTGCTCGCTGAGGACGGAACTCGAGCGTTCCGAAATATTCGAGATTAAACCGTACGTTGTTCTCTGACCGTGCTCTTCCTATAACTACTCTCATCCATCCGTTGGTAGGGAGACCGTGTCAGATTACTTACAGATCCATGTACGTACAAAGCAACGGGAAAAATCCGTGAAAACTCAACATCATGAAGATCCATGCTCCCGTTAAAAGACATCCCGTCTTCCGAAATATTACTAGTATTGATAATACCTCCTCTGGTTGCCTGAGATCCCAGTAGCTTATCAAAACCCTGGAAATACTATTTCTATGAGCTACCACCAAAGTCAATTTGCAAGATGAGGCGATGAAGGCGGTATCTCTAACAGCATGAACTCCCCGGACAGCTACGCATCCTTTGATTAGCATAATAGGCACTTGGCACCCAGTCAAGAAATTATTGAAACGCGTCGGCCTTCCTACCTTATAATGTCACCGTACAGATTCGGCATAACGAGCACGTCGAATTGAACCGGGTCTTGAACCAACTGGAGAAAACACGTATATGACAGAAGCAACAGCTGGAAGCATAAAGGAAATTTACATTCAGGCACAATGTGTCCAGGTACGCTTCGTTGAACTTGACTTCGGGATAATTTTCGGCCGCTTCGCGACACTTGCCAAGAAACAGACCATCGGACATGCGCCTGCAATCATTGAACGATGAATAACTATATACAATTGACAACAAAGTACATTATATTTGCTTTGTGCACAGCGGTTACTTTTTTCCGGCCATTCTGCCGAGCATATTCAAAGGCATATTCGGCTATGCGTTTGGACGCCTTCTCCGTGATCAATTTGATACTCTGTACGACTCCATCTATTATCTAAACACGAATGTTCAAACATGTGCAAGCACGGTTGAAATTCTTTTCATAAACAATACTTCGTGCTCAATGCCCGAATATTCGCCTTCCGTGTTTTCCCTGATGGTAACAATGTCCACATCGTCGTATAACGTTTTATAGCCGACTATGCTTTTACAAGGACGCACGTTGGCGAACAGATTGAACTCCCTTTAAACGCATGATTACACAAAACAGCTCCAGCGAACGAAACCACCTCCGAATAGCCAAATTCAATGAGCGGTGTCCTTTCCCGACGGGGGTTGCCAGCGGCCCCTTAAGACCGACCTTTGTTTGATGAATGGAATCAATGACACGCGGCGGGATCTGCCAACGACCATCCCGACCTTTCACCGGTGTTACGTCCACTGGATCCCATACAACCGGTACCTGCGAATGAGTGAACGTCAGCGACCCTGATCGAGGAATCCAAGTCGAATTCAATGAAACCTCGGCTGCTTCGAAAATTCTCTGCACCGACTGCGATATTTCCGGACCTATTCCATCACCGGGTATCAAAGTCACGCGAAAGGGCTAAAACAAAACATTACAACCGCGCTCACTTCAAATTGACGGTAAGGGAATGCAAAAAAAACTTTATTTAGCCTGAAAGTTCCGCAATACAGTAAACTGAAAACTTACCTGCAAATCTAACAAACATATCTTATCTTGTCAGCCGATAAACGGTTAAACAAGCAAACCTATCGGTATTCCGACGGGCTGATCAAACGTGAACTATCGTATAAGTCGTGCGAAGAAAGGACAAACTTCGTTTTCAGGAAAATAGCAACGGCTATCCCTTTATGCAACTCTAGCCTTTCAGCAACATCATATTTCAAATACCTCTCTATCTATGAACTCCTCACCAAGTTTCGAATGGAAAACGGAATTTTGCTTTGGAAGGTAAATAGGGAAGTGTGCCAGTTGAGAACTTGTAAGGCAAGGATCTTACTTCCGTGGTGAGACGTCTACGGTCTCCTGCCAACGCCACCGAGCGCCATTGCCGTGGTCCAAACACTGTTTTCCATCCAAGGTGCTTCAACCCAGCCATCCATTCACCTGTAACGAATTCACGTCAGCCGAAACGTTCGAGCAGCGAACCGACAGGAAGGAGAGGAAAGCACTATGCAGGCGACAGCTAATTGCGAAACGAAAAACCAGTCGATTACAAATTAACGCGACAATGTTTTTGTTAAAGGTGTCAATGGAAAAATCCACTTTCCCTATGGCAAAGAAAGATTACATCAATCAGATGACCGCGGATCTGAACAACAAGCCAAAGGAAACTACCGTACGACGCGGTAAGCTAGCACTTCGCTCAAGTGCTACTGACTTGTCTCCGCTGTACGTAACGGTTAAAAATTGACGTCTACAAGAGCAATGGTAGATAAGCCCTTTGAACTAAGCAGAAGTACATGTTGTCAAAACTCAATCATTTAAAGCCAGCAGGTACGACTCAATAGAATAGCAACTCAGTAGCGTTATTCTTCCGAATACGAGATGGCGGGACCATCCCATTACAATACTCCACCGAAATTTGGCAATCGTCTCCTGCGGCTTGGCACCGACCTATTGCCGTGCCTCCAAACTTTGCTAAGGCGACTGAACTGTCCTACGGTATGCTCGAAAAGTAATCAGGTATTTCATTTTTTCAAGGGGCATAACCCAAACACGTCGTCAGGAAAGCAGTTTCGTGCAAAACCAAAGAATCGGCAGAACAACAAAGGCGATTACAAGCAACAGCACAACGGTAAAATGACAAATATTTTGACGAAACCAGCCAATTCGACGCTGCTTGTCAATGTCGTTGTACAGATGCAGCTGGGCGCCGCCTTCGTCGGGGGCGTCGTTTTGCCACTGCATTTGGTCGTGCAAAATTTTTGCCTTTTCCAAATTCTTGTCCACCTCGCAGAAAAGATTTGCGATTACGCGTTGACCGGAAGCGGCCGGCGGCTCCGACTGCTTAAAATCAACCAGATGATTCGACGGCGCTATGCCATCGTCCACGCTGAAAGGGTCAACCACCGGAGAATCTTTTCCTGACGGCTTGGCTTCGCATGAGGGCGCAATATCCGTTTTCAGCCGCAGCTCGGTGGTCAAATGCTGTAGGCGATTGTCGGGAATTCGAAGGGCTTTTAAGGCAAAAAAGTCTTGGTCCGAAACTAATCCATTAATCCTTTTCAATTCGTTAACCTAAAATATTAATCCGTTTCGATAAAACGCTCTGGAGAATGCCTGCGCCCGGGATCGTTCTTTTTGAAACGTACTTCCCAGCTAATCTATCTTCCTCAGCATAAACAACTCCAAGAATACGTCGAAAAGCATATTCGCCAAACTTTTTAAAGAGTACTTCAATATTGGAGGCCAGAGTAGCACCTACCGTTAGGCTAAACTTCAACGCAACTTTCTGCAACGTGTCATCGGGACTTAAAGAATACCAGGCGTATGTCTTTTCATCGACTGCTACGTTGGAATTAGATGCCGGTTCAGCACCAAACAGGCGACCACTATTCCTTGAACGAAGCTGCAAAGGAAGGGAGTTCCCTGTAAGGTCGTTCAGTGGATCATGGCTGTTCCCATCGAGCAGAGGAACTTTCTCGGTTGATCGCATAATGCACCGTTAGCACCGGAACGCTACCAAGAAGGGATGCACCGAACGCAACATTAAAGAAACAGGCTGATTCTATCTACATTTTACGAAACAGATTCCACGCAGCACCTGAAAGGCAAATTTATTGGTTTCAGCATAAGGCAACGCTGTTCACATGCAAACCTGGTCAACGATAACTACGCAATACAGAATGACATCTTTAAGATATAGATTCGTAGGTAAGGTGTAACTCAAAGCCAGAATGGAGCTTGATGCAAGGTCCTGCGAATATCAATTGTATTACTTTCCATCAGCACATTAGCCACACCGCCTCGGCGAGGACTTCAAAACTTTTACGAAAACAGATAATCTAGCTTTTAATTCCAAGCAAATTTTAGCACCTTCATGTTTGGCCATACGAGCAAACAGCATCAACTGCTTCCCATTGAATCACCTCCTTCAGTCAGACGTTTACATGATTAGATGCTTCACAGCAAATGCGAAGCGCACTTTAATAAATGTATATTTCAGGCCCAATGTGACCAGTTGCTGAAATTTTAAATCAAACTTTGGTTACAGCATACAATGAGCCAGTGGGTTTACCCAACCTCACAGTGACAAACAACTAGAACGAGCGAACTGGCTATTACAATGATCGTTAATTTTCTGTCTGCCCAGCATTAGCGCAATAGGTACAAATATAATGCTTGCCAGCGACACACATCGATCGCTTTACGGTTTTTGGCATGCCTATTGCTCACTTGAAATGATTTCCACGGAAACAACCAAGCGTAGATGCACCTGGCGAAAGGTTAAGATATCAAGACGCGACAGAATCACCGTTCAAGAAGGGGGCTCTGCATGGTGAATGATAAATATCGTAATTGCCGTCATAATAGGTTAAAATAAAGCGTTCGAGACTCGCTTGACTGCAGCGTAAAATAGCATGTAGTACATGCAGGTATCGCCGCAGACAGAGCTTACACACCACGAAGTGCCGTACTGGCCTGGTATGCACCCAGCTGCTTAGCGAGCCAGTAAACGGTCATAGCATGAGTGCGCTCTTTTCCTTCCTTAAGGCCCGCGCAGCTTCTGTCCATAACATTCGCGGTTGGACATAAAATAATGCTTACAAATCCACAACTGGAAGTTGAACGACCAATAGGACAAGTATAAACCAGTGGTAACGCGTTGAACAACGAACAACATAAATGTCCAAAAAATTCGGTTCCCAGCGACGTGCAATGTTCCCATAGCGCTGCTTGAAGTGAGTGAACTACCCCCTGATGCTACCCTGGCATTCCGCAACGGCTTTCAATAACCGACATTACGTTTAGATTCATATCGGATTCATTCTCATGTATCAGCAGATAACTTGAGCGTTTAAGGGAATTGCTAAAACATAAAATGAGGACCAAAATATAATAAATACAAAAAGCACAACGAATCAAAAACTAATATAACCTGCACACACTTCTACTGTATAACATCATCTTAAAGTGTTCTCGGATAGCCAGGTGGTGCCGTACTTCATTTGTAATCACGCTAGGATCGTGTGTGTGTGCATTCTATGTATAGTCTGCATAAAATATGATCCAAAGTGCCATTGTCTTCTCCGTACATGGAGACCAACGCGGTAGGCTTCATTAGTGTTCATACTGTTGGCCGTATTTTCTAACTTTTAGTCAACCAGTTCTGCAAATTCATACACAGGTAGTACCGCAGCAGAGCCCCACTCAGCGAAGCCACTTGGACGTAACGCGATGGATATAGTGAAGGAAAGCCAACCTACTTGACAATGCGCCAACAGATCGATTCAACTTCGGTCTTGCTCCAAACAGATCAAGTTGAATCCATCGGCCATCATTTGACTCCAAGGAAAGGGGCACTCGCAACGTGTCTTACTTTCGTCAGTATGCTTCGTATCACTATGCCTGTATAGTCATTTCACCATCTCGCTGACGACGGAATCAGTCGATTCCGAAAGCTACGAAATAAACGATTGTACGTTCGCTGTTTACCTGTTTTTTCACTAACACAACCAAGCAACTAGCCATTGGTTAGGTTGTTTCGGTGTTCTTATAGGGAAGTGTAGATAGAACTCAACGGGTGCTCAACCGTACTCTTCCAACATGATCCACCGCCCAGTTACAAGAAAACCAGTCTTCAATGTATACTGATTTGCCAATAAAAGCTGTTCACTTGTACAAGAGTTAGTCGCAAAGTTTAGTGGAAGGAAGAAAGCACAGAGTAATTCTGGAAAGCAGAATGTTCAGCATACCGTAAAGAGCACTGTGAACAGTATACTAGGCCGTAGGCATTTACGGTCACTGTTCTTGAAGGTATACATAGAAACAACGTGTAAGAGCATATTCAACCGAGCAAGTGTACGCTTCCAGTGGACGGATTCTATTACAGCAAGAAGTGGTCACAGAACTATACTATCGTTGCTTTTCGCTCTTGTCCTTGACGATCTCAATAACGGGCATATATGCAGTGTACGTGTGCGAATGTGTGCACATGTACACTATATAAGTGCAGAGCGCCTGAATCACACAAATTTGCCAGTACCTGTATTTGTCCGCAATTACGGATCGTACTATTGAGAGTTTATCTTACAATACAAGAACAGCTGACGTGAAACAAAGAAATCGGGCAGTAGTTTTAATACAGTGACAGACGTATGGCGTTCCTTCTCTGACAGAACAGAAGGTGAAAACAGGCAGTACTGCGTAAAATGCCTCAACCTGTTTGCGCTATGAAATGCTTGTGGTTCAGTGATTCCCAACTGGCCCTAGGACCCCCTTGGGCGCCCTGGAGAGGGACTGGAGGGGTGGGGTCCCTGGTAGAGCCCTGACAAGATTAAAGGCACTCTGTTGTCGCAATGGTAGGTCACTGAGCGCTAGGAAGTTCAAAAGGTTAAACGGCGATACGGTTCGGTGATTCCATGCAGGACGCGAAACAAACAATGCTTTCGTTCGTCCGAGTGTTCATGTAGCTTCGAGCTTGTCAGGAGTCGTAGATTTCTCGTTTTCGGATGCTTTGTGACAACACTTCCATCAAATTTTGCTTCTTTTTTTTCTCTTTCCAATATTCAGAACTTGATTACACCTTATTCAAATTTAATGAGCACTGTGAACGGACAATGCCTTTAGTCTATTAGAAAACGCGTAATGTAGTTATTCGCTTATGCTTGAAGAATTGTTAGACGACTTTGCGCTGTTGTTTGACGTTGGATTTTGGAAATCCCAATGGAAACAATTTCAATGCTTCATTCTGCGCTGAATGCTGACCATTGCTCAAATACAAATTCAAGCAATTTTACTATGCAGGCACTGCCGAAAGCGCAAAAACATGTGGGGAATTTAACAGGCAATAAGGACGGTTGCAAAGAGTTGTTGGGGGGCCCATGATGATTATGAGCAATGAAAGGGGTGCCTGGCTCCACAAAGGTTGGGAAACAGTGTTCTGGTTAATTCATTGCGTATCTCATTGTTTATATGAGTCGTCTTGTTTCTTTTAGTTACGGTTAATATTGTACTTGCAATACTAATGCCAAAGCTACCGGCGGACAGGCAACTGTTATCAAGCGCCAGAACACTGAGCTGTGCGGTTTAGTGGCCGCAGTTTTCGGAACCACCTGATTCAGCATTCAGCAGGTTTCATAATGTGCTTTTGTGGACAATGATTATAGACAGCCGGCAATGAAATGCTAGTTTTAAACAGGAAATATACGTTCATCTGTGCCAGGCAAATGATCTTGGAATATATTGTATCTTACGCTTCACTTTTACTGTAAGTCGTTGGCTTCCACATGTATACGTAAGTGCATGGTTTTGTTTGGCTGTATGTTCGCAGGGTAAACCCTTATAGATGGTCAACAGCAATGGCAGGTGAATTTGTGTTGATTTAGAATTCGCTGGTTTGGCAATCGTGTTGACAGTCTGTAAAGTGGTTCGCTTTAGAAAGTCATGATGATTCAAAAATTTATGATACCTAATTGATTACAAAGTCTGCAATTCTGACTGCTTTTATAGTGCAGTCGATGTCCAGTTTTCTATCGAGGCTCCACGTTTTTTATTTTAGCCCCTTGGTTATATCGTTAGCCTGGTGCAATGCGGCCAGTGTCATGTACGAGCGCTGCATTATGATTTGAAATGGTACGTATAATTGCTGCGCTTCTGTCAATTTGCATTTGCTCCAAGCCTGCGTGCACGCATTACATTATGGGGTATCCAATTTTTTCGTACGTGTTCGTATATACATTGCGGTAGAAAGATTCTCCCAGTTTGATAGTTTCTGTTTTTGGAACCAACGTGTTTAGTATTCCTATCGAGTTTAGCCACAATTGAGCAGGCAGCAAATTTAGTCCATTCGCTGTTGCGGGTTGATCAGCTACACGTGGCGTTCTAGTAGGTTTGCAACAGTGCTGTTAACAATATGCTCATTAATTTTAACGTGTGAATATGTTATAATTTCTGTGTCTGAAGGCTTTGCAATTTTCGGCTACGGCAAGGCGTGCCGAAGTGGTTTGTGAAACTACTTCAACTTGGATGACTGCAGATTTGAACAAACCCCTACAGGAAGTTCCCAAGATGGGGTCGGTTTGGGCTAGAAAGCTGTTACAGCGTTTCGGGAGTAGGCTGCCTTATTGGTGTGGTTAATTTATTCCGAACTCTGTATTTAGGCATAGTAGCACGTTGCACAGCGCCCGTAGAGGTGATTCTAACATCCTGGTTAAAGACGAAAGGTCGTCACATTGCTCATGAAATTTGGGAAAGTAGTGGGCGGAAAAAGAACACAAGTTTTTCGTCACTAGCGAAAGCCGGAGTTCGTCCGACAAGACTGGCACTTCGTGACAAGTATGATTTGCAGGTATGCTTGTTCTTATGTATTTCCTTTCGTCACAAGACTACGTAATGCCTTAACAACTTGTCGGTGAAATGTTAGGACAGTTCCCACGTTTTCGAATAGTTTTAGTAAATCAAGAAAATTTACGACGATCTCATTTTACGGCGCTTTAATACCAATATAACAATGCCTAAGCATTCTTTTTCCGATAATCCTATTTTCTTTCAGCTTTTTATTTTAAATTAGGTTTGTAAAAGATAGTTGATCGGTTATGCATGTAGTGACCTCGGTAGCGACCTTGGACAAATGGTTTATTGGGGTTTGTTGACAGATATCAATAATCAATTTACAGCTTCTTTACCATGATCTAGAGCTGTCAAAACACATTTGTCCAGAAGATATAAAAACGCACACCGCGCTCGAAGTGATCCGTTGGTTGGCTGAATAAACGTTGACTCTCTCTCTCTCTCTCTTTTATGGCGCAGACCCAACAATGCAAGTCATTGTTCATTCTTTAATTCTGCATGACGTGCAACTTGCCAAATCGCACCTGTGGGCGGCCATTACCTTATGGGTAAATTTTCTAGCATCGCTTTTGAATTATTGCCCGTTAGTACGGACTTTGAAACTGGCTACTGAGTGAATGGAACGAAGTTAAATCCATTCCATGTAATTGGGTTAACTTGCTCATGCAGTAGGGCAACTATTCACAATTCCTTGGCAAGTTCTTTTAACAGGCCAAAGCCATTCCAGTTGGAAGCTCCTTGTCACCAGTTTTTGCAGAAGTATTTACAGAAGGTTTAGAGATTTCATTTATCAAGGGGAACCTGGTACTGACCTTAGTTCTTCTAGAGTAGCATGCATAGTATTGTCGCCGTATCAGAAAGTGGAAGTATGGTACGAAACTTCAAAACTCTAATTGTTAATGTCTTTCACACGTGCGAATGTTGGGGCGAGTTAGCTGCGAATATTGTAATGTTTATTCATAAATATAACTGCCAGGTCTTCATAAAGGAGCAAGATAATTATAATGTTAAATAGAAGCAAGTGTTCTGCCAAGCTCTTAAGTTGAGAATAAATGTTCCTAGAGAATTTGGGTTTGTGACAGGATTCTGCTTCATTTGTATTCCATTTTCACGATAATTTCCCATTAAGCTTGCAGTGGACGATGTCCTATTTTAATGTTCCGTTCATGGTTGATTAATCGGCCGGAAATCCTCCTCTTAGAATACATGTACGTTTCCCGCAGACACGCATTCATATTAATCTCCCGGCATGAGGGTCAAAATCATGAATTAGTCACCAGGCATGTGTCTAGGCTGTCACATACCCCATGATTGATTAGCCACATGTGCACAGTTTCTCGTGCATGCCTTCAGGAGGTCAAGGAAACTGAAACAATTCAATTATCTGCCATGCTGTCACTTGCTTATTTTCTCCGGGACTAGTTCTCAGTTTACCGTTCTTTCTGTACCCTTCTTGCCTTACCGTTGTCGTTCAAATAAATGGCAATCGCTGTTGGTACTTGCATTCCCGCAAATCCAACAACGACCGCCCTTAAACAGCCTATCTGTTTGCAATGAAAAGTAACCTGAAACAACTAGGGGAATACAAGTGAACAAAACGCTCTTCCTGTTAACGTTTACATTTGCGCAGTTGTGAAGTGAGCTTCGTGAGTTGTACTATGAAGTGTAGCTTTAGAAATGCCGTTGGTGTTCCGAAAGAGCAAAGTAATGTAAACAGAATGTTTCGTAGTGAAAACAAGTACCGTGCACTTGCAGGAACTGTCGAATGTTCGAACAATCTAGTAAATCTTATTCGATTGTTCAAAATACATGCGACGGAAAGTTTTCCTCAGATTTGCCGTGTCGTTTGATAAGTCGTCACTAATTTGCCATACGTTTAGGACAGCACCGTTGTCGCTGGAAGCTAATAGACGAGATGTTTCAGGATTCCATGATACCAGTGGAGCCTCTGTCCAATCGTTGGAAGCGTTAAAAGTCAAGCAAGGCGAATCGCTTTTCTTCAGAATGTCGTAAATGTCTATACGGCCGCCCACTGTGGAACATCCAAAGAGAGATGGTGAACTGGGTGACCAAAAAAGACAACGTGCCGGTTGTTCCACTGAATACTCTCTTATTGGAAGATTTGAAGGGGACAAGAACAGTTTTATCTTTCCGTCCATTCCAGACGAGCAGAAAAGGCCATCTAAAGACAAGTTCGAGGCTAAGCAGTACACTGCACCCCAGTGGGGTTCAAATTGTAGTTGAACAGGACTATAGGGTGGCATAGTGGCCTCGATTTCCGGAATGGCCCTGGATGGTTCCTTGGACTTGACGTTGCAAAGGAAGAGTGCTCCTGTTTCACCTGCTGCCACGAAGTCTCCCGTACCGCCTGCCAGGATGGCCAGATCGACTATTCCGGCTGGCCAATTGGAATGGACACTGCCTCGTATTACTCTGGGCAAACGTTCTTGCGTTATGACGAACGAACGGTCTAACTTCAGCTTACGTTCCGTAGTGAACAAATAAAGCTGAGTGATTCCATTTGCAGAGCAACTGGCCAAGTAGGTGCGGTTTGCTTCAACGCATAACCAATGCAGAGACTTAAGTTGCGGTTGCGCTTTCTCTTCGGTCGTCTGATCAACCAGCCGACTGCCGCCACTAGTGGAAAGTTCATAGAGCTGAATTATGCCGTTAAACAATCCCGCTGCCAATAATTTTCCACTGCTTGGATGAAAGCTTATATCAACGTAGCATTCAACGGCCGGAAAGTACCAATCAGGTTTGCATTCTTTCGGTGTCAAATTGATTGTGCTCCAAGCAGCAATGGCGCTTTCATGAAAACACCTTAACAATTGATAAGAATTAACCGAAAAAACTGCGAATATACCGTCGTCTGTCCCGTCAGTCGACAATGAGAGAACATTAACCTTGCCCTAAAACCTTTCCCAATGCTGCTCAACGGTGCTTATTAAAAGTTTCACACAGCCGAGCAGCACTGTTTTCATAAGTTTTAAATCGCAAGGAAAAATTGGTTAACCGGCAACGAGTGATAATTTTTGTAACTTGTTCTCCATTTTGCGTGCTTTTTGCAAGGTAATTTGGCCGTTCAACTTATTAGGAGTCAGTTCGTTATAGCTAAATCGACGCGGAAATGCTTTAGTTGCAAAGCGCTTCATCATCAGAGTACAATGAATGAACGACGCTAGTGATTGGCCCCTAATAAGCCGAGAGAAAGAACTACGGGAAGAGGAACGTATGAAATCATGCAAAATGTTTGTAAGAAACCTACTTTTACACTGCGCTGCTTAGGTGATATATATATATATATATATATATATATGTTTCGCAGCATTGCCAGTTTACATGCGTGTGCGTGTTGTGCAATCGTGCGTAACATGTAGCACGTCATCTGATAGCTTATCATATCCGTTATTCTGCAATTACGTTGCTTTTTGGCTTGACGGTTCCTAACCGCGCTCAGTCCTCTTTTCAGAGCCATTAATAAGTGAAGCTCTCCTGTTCTCTTTCTTTTTGCCTTTTAAGTGTGTACAGTCGCAGCAGACAAGTAAATTATCGACGAGTAGTCGGTCATCGATCGGAATATCCGTCGTCGGTAAGTCAAATCCCAGGATGGAGATGAAACATTTGAAAACAAATGTCAAGGAAGGCCGAAGCAAGGATTAACGACGATGTGCTGAATGTCAATGTTGAATCGAATCCGCATCTGACGGTTCGAAAAATCAGTCAAGAACTATTAATAGATACTTCTGCCATCGCAATATCATGTCATTTTGGCTCAATGGACAAAAGTGTAGAAGATGAGCAAGTGGACGCCTCATGAGCGCATAGAGAAGGCTGTGGTCAGACACCAGTTGGTCACATCTTTCTGAAAATCAAATGGTATCTTTATTGAAATCAAATCTTATTTGTGATAAAGGAAGTAGATGTTGTATGACCGCTGGAAGTATTCTGACCTGTGTGAAAGCTCAAGAGCCGCCTCATCAGTGTCCAAACCCATCCTTCCTCAAAAAGAAAGGCGTGGTGAGTATATGGTGGTCAATGAGCGGCCTGTAGCGTCACAGTTTTTTCGAACGTTGTGAAACTGTCACAGCAGAAACTTATTGCGGCGAAATTTATAAAATGGACAGGAAATTGAGGGAAATGAGGCCAGTGCTGACCAATGCTACCTCACGATAACGCTTGACCATATGTTTCGAAAACTGTGAGGAATGAGCTCAAAGTCATTGACCACGAAGATCTACCTTATCCTGCTTACGCGTCTGGTCTGGCCACATCTATGGATTACCATTTCTTCAAGCCACTTGAACGTTTCTTTCGAGAGAGATGGAGAGAACTTTCGCAACTTTGATGACGTAAAGGTTATCTTTCGCAGACGTTTGGAACCTAATGCGCAGCTTTCCAAGCTAAAGGAATGTTAAACCTTCCGTCACGTTATCGAACATGTTCTTTCCAATGTTTCGTTTCTTCGACTGATAAAATCTATTCTGAGCAAAGTCATGAGGTACCTAATTTACAATTAAAATCAGAACTTTAATATGATACAGCTTAGGCAGTCCTTGCTTTAGGTCGCTCAGAGAGAAGACTAGCATGCTACTAAAGACCATCAGATTCTGGCTATTCGCGCCTGCATAATGCAAATGATAGGATTCGTTTTGTTATCGGTTTGATGTTAACGCTTTTATTTTGGTCTCCTTTGTGGTAGCAGGTATGTATTGTCACCTATTATTTTGTGAACACGTACTGCTAGAATACCTTTGTTGTAATGAGTGCTAAACGTCAATCTGCCCCTGACGTTTGCGCCTCCAAAAAGAAAAGGGGTGACATTAGCGACAAAACTAGAAGTTATAAAGAAGTTTGCCGATGAATAGCGAAGTGAGGTTATTGCTAAAGCTCTTGGTTTACCCCCACCTACTATACGAACGATTTGTAGTAACGCTAAGAGGATTGAAGCTTGTGCACAAACCCTAACGTCTGTTCAAGCTATCATGTTACCTCGTAACGGAAGTAAGACAATGGAAGAAATGGAAAGGCTTTTAACCAAACAAATTAATAATGAGCGGATACAAACGCTACAGCAAATTACACGAACACAAGAAAGAACGTGCGCGGCGACAAAAGTTGGACAATTTTTCGAAAGTCCCACCAAATCAGGGAGCAGATACACCAAAACTTGATTAAACGATCATCTAATTACTATAGGAGTATCTCAAAAGTGGTTAAAGCACGCTCTTGTTTCAGTGTCTGAAATTAATGGTTTAACGCGTCAGTTCAAAAGTTAAGTGATGTTGTCTTGACCATAAATATACCGGCGGAGCGTAACTCCCACGTGTACTTATCGTGCAATGGCACAAATGGTTTCATTATACTTCACGTCTCCAAGAACGCACCTACGACATTAAGCAACAACTACTAATATATATATATATATATATATATATATATATATATATATATATATACTTATTCCAAAACACGGCAAAAATTTCCGTTGATTGCAAACTTAGTGTGGAAAGTAAGGTTTGAGGTCAACCGGAACTTCCTGCCGTATTTTGAAATAAATCAAATCATATGCAGCAATCAGAATCCCCATATTTGATGTGCATACTTTAAATAAGGAACTTTTCGACTCTTACCAGTTCTCATGGCTTTTATATCCATAGCTGACGGCCAGTATGGAACCGGAACAGTTCCACGTGATCGCAGATATGTGATTCAGTTTAACTTCGGCCGGTTTCAAGGAGCATTTCAGCGAACAACTGCAAGTCCTTTCCAACCAAAGAGATTCGCTTCGCGTCAGCCAGTCGTCGATTATGCGCTTCTGCTCAATTTCGGTGATTAACGAAGGAACCGCTCTTTTAAGAAAGGCTTTCGCTTCCATCTCCTTTTCGACGGTCAATTCAACCTGACAGCCAACTATCGCGGCTGACCTGAAATTGCACAGAGGTGAATACTCCTCTAACGCTGAAAACAGTAATGGCTAAACAGAGGGTCTTTGAATTGGCGTTAACGCGTTGCCAATAGCGACGGACAATCAATGAATGGACAAATGACGAATGGCTGCAACATTGAAGATTTTATCTATTCACAGGAAGCAGTAAATATGGTTATGGGCTAGCATCACAATGCATGCAAGCCAGTTCTGATCTCTACTGTAGCAAACATGCTCTTATGACAAGTTTCTATATCCACACTGATCGACGTTACCCACTGCCATTAGATATAAAAAAACCTAACCATTTTATCGTTAAAGTCTAGCAGCATGCTTGTTCGCAGCATAACGATCAAAGCTTCCTGAATGAAAGTCGCTTTTAATCCTCCGCATTTCGTAAAAGGTAATTAAGGCATGTTCACTTAGTCTCGTTAGCTATGCCGACGTTATTAAAAGACGCGTGCAAGCAAAAGTATAGTGGCGCTGAAATCGGCGCTGCAATATATCGATTGTACCAATCTGGAAGCAAAAGGCATCGTATATTAATGAAAAACAGGGATCACCGACGGGAACCATTCACCACTTAAAAAGCAGACGGTAAACTACGTTCAAAAATCGCTTTCGAAGAATCAAAATGGAATACGGTCATAAAACGAAATCGATTGATTGATGAATCAATCGTGGTATCACTGGTTCACATGCGTCACCTTCTTCTGAACTGCGCTGACGACTGAACAAGTACGTTCCGAAAGCTTCGCCGAATAAAGCTGATTGAACAAGGATACTATCCCTTTTTATCTTTTTCATGAGATCGTTGTGTACATTTTCACGTAAAATGTTTCTGAAAATAGCAAGTGATTCCTCATGCTCTTTCTAACGCGAAGTACTAGCCATGTTTCCAATGCCTACATATATTCATACCGAGCTGTCCGTCTCCAGAATCTCTCATCTGTAACAACATAGCGTACCTTTACAGCAATAAGCAAAAGAGGTGAAAATAGGTGACAAAAGTAAAATCAACAAACATAGATACGACTATTCGTCATACCATGGACGGTCAGTCACATAATGGAGACAACACGGGGACGAAACGACGTAATGAGTCAATAAGTCATATTGTTGGCAAGCATAGAAGAGACCAGAGCTGATCTGGACACCCTTCATTAACCCCAGTATGCTCGCCAACGTGTGTTGCTTCTCAGTGTGCTTCCGATTTTCAATTAAAGCTTAGGTAACCGCCAGTTACATAAGCGCACACTAAACTATGCCCTCTTATCAAGAACCAACAACAGCAAACTTATTGAACAACGTTAATGGGGTGGTGTTCCGGCTTTCCCGTTTTTGATGATAACTGTAATAAAACTGCAAATGCCCTACCAACGGATGGATGGGCGATTGTTAAAAATATCACTGGACCATAAAAAACTCCTCGAAGCTTTCGGAACGCCCTGGTTCCGTCGTCAGCGATGGAACCAGGATGCGTGCAAGCAAAAGTACAGTTCCTTTCAACATCGCTGACGACGGAACCAGGGCGTTCCGAAAGCTTCGAGAAGTGTTTTTGACCTGTTATACTTCTAACAATCGCCCATCCATCCGTTGGTAGGGTGTTGCACCTGATGGCAGAGAAATAGGGATCTACCTGCACATCGACTACGGTAGGAGAGCAGAGGGAGAGAGACAGAGTTGGTGTGTGTTTGTGCCGAACGTTGAGACAGCGAGAACCTCCGAACGATTCCTGAACTTGACACGAACAGTAATAAACGTTTGTTACTTCCAATCGTTTTGTGACGATTCATTGGTCCTCCGAGCCGGATAGGGAAGAGAACTCACCGATGTCGGTAAGTCGTAGTTGTAGGCGCGGTCGCTCAGCCGAGGGCAGCGTGCCAACCGATGTGTCACCGCTGGTTTCATCGATCGAAGAACACATTCAAGCTGCATTGGCACCGCTCGCCTCTGCTGTCGCAGACTTGACAAGAGAAGTGCAGGAATGTAAGATCGCTCAGCGACATGTAAAGGAAGAACTTAACGGACGCAGCAAAACCGGTTGCGATGAACGCGATCGTGTGTCCGATCGAGCAGTAACTGACTGGTCATGGTTGGATGGCGAAGATGTCTCCTCACCAGATCGGACAACGGCTCCTTGGGCGTTTCAACCGAGCACGATTGCGAGCATGGAGAGGTTCGATGGCGACCCTAAGAAATGGCCTACGTTCATTGCCACCTTTAGAGCGCTGGTGCATGATATATTACCGTCGAACGCGCAGCGCCTTGCAGTTCTGGGGCAACTGTTGTCTCCAAAGTTGCGAAATGGCTTCGCCGGCCTTTTAGCTGATCCGAGCATGTATTATGAACTGCTTAGACGGCTCCGTCGCATGTATGGAGATCCGCAGGCGTTGGCAAAGGCGAGCCTAGCGGAATTAATAAACTTGGCACCGTTGAAGTCCGAACGAGCTTCCGATTTGGAAGACTTCTTTCATAGAATTAGTGCTACGGTTAGCACCATGAAACTTGCCGGGCTACATCACGATTTAAATTCCACTGGTTTGTTAGAGCATGTTGCGGCTAAGTTGACTCCGCGTTTGTATGAGCAGTGGATTGCCCAATCTACGCAATCGACGTCGGCGCCAAATTTTGAATCATGGATAACATGGCTGGAAAACGTCGTGAGGCTGAAGATGCTTACTGCCTCTCGTCAGAATCCGTCGCGGGCGTCACCGACCGCAGCAGAGCGCCGCCCCTTTGTGGCTACGAGAAGCACTGTAGTACCCGCCTCTGGTTCATGTCCCGTTTGTGGGGATAACCGACATCGCCCATCAGCGTGCCACGTTTTCGGGTCCATGTCTACCGAGGAGCGGTCGATTCAAGTTCGACGAAAGGGTTTATGCATAAGATGTTTGGAACAGGGACATCGCAAGGCGAATTGCCCTTCAAACGTTGTTTGTCAGGAAAGGGGCTGCACGTCGACACATCACCGATGGATGCGTGGAGCCCCACGGATTGCAGCACCCGCGCTATCGATAGCAACCGCAAGGGAACCGGCGAACCCGCCACAGGGTGTCAACGTCGGCACAGCGGCCGTGCACGACCAACAGCATGTAATTATCTGCGCTGTCGTTCCGGTGCGTCTGCAATGCAATGGGAATGCAGTCGACTGCTTCGCGCTACTGGACAGCGGTTCCGAGGTAACGTTGATGGACCGTGGGGTCGCAGAGCGACTGCATGCAACAAGAACTGAGCGGCAGCTGCGAATACGTACGGTGAATGGGGAACAACCCGTTGAAGTCGAGGAGCTAGCATGTGAGTTGGCGTCAAGAGATGGACAGGTTAAATTTCAGGTGGATCGTGCCTTGGCAATTCCCCGTTTAGACGTGGGTGCCAGAGTGGTTCATTTTCCGACAGTCAAGGCAGAGTGGGACCATTTGAAGGACCTCCCCTTTCCTTCTGTCGTGTTGGGACGCGTTGAGGTTTTGATCGGCATGGATGTGCCGATGGCACATCGTCATTATGATATAAGATGCGATGGGCGAAGGCGAAACGCGCCAGTCGGGTTATTAACACCCTTTGGTTGGACGATCGTCGGACGAATGCCAGGTCCGTCATTGTGTGCCGTTTCGACGAATCAGACTGCCTGGATCCGCCGACACACATGTTCTCGGCAAACTGAACCGTTAAAGGGGCTCGTGAGTCAATTTTTGGATGCAGACCCGCTAGCGGCTCCAACGACTAAGCCAAAGATGACTATGGAGGAACGCATTGCCTCAAAAACAATGGAAGACACTATCCGATTCAATGGGTCGCGATACGAAGTGGGATTGTTGTGGAAATTCGCAGACATCGTCTTACCTAACAACCGAGAAATGGCCTTGAGAAGATTTTTTGCGACCGAGCGGCGGCTCCTCCGAAGTCCGCAAATGAAGGCCTTCTATTGCAGCACGATTGAGCAATATGTCCAGGAAGGTCATGCGAGGAAACTGTTGTACGACGAGTTGACCGGACCGCCTGGCAGAACTTGGTACCTTCCGCATCACGCGGTCGAGCATCCGCGAAAGCCTGGACACTACCGCGTTGTGTTCGATGCTTCCGCTCGACATGCTGGGTTGTCACTTAACGACTGCCTTTTGAAAGGGCCAGATTGTTTGGCGAATCTAGTGGGCGTACTTTTGCGGTTCCGACGAGATCTTATTCCGGTGTCAGCCGACATCCAACGAATGTACCACCAGGTCCTGGTATCGCCAAAGGACCGGTCCGCATTGCGGTTTCTTTGGCGAGAGCCGGGAACCACCCACCCACCGGAAAGTTATGAAATGCTGGTCCACATATTCGGAGCAGCCTCGTCGCCAAGCGTCTGCATGTTCGCACTGCGACGGGCTGCCTTGGACCGCAGATCTTTGTATCCGGGAACACTCGATCGAGTCATCTCGAATATGTACGTCGACAATTGGCTGGACTCATTCAGTACCGAATCTGAGGCAATACGTTCAAGTTTGATGATGAAAAGGATGCTTGCGAGCGCTGGGTTTCACTTAAGAAAATGGGCTTCCACGTCGAGGAGTTTGCTCGATACGGTCGCGGACGAGCAATCGAGAAATGCGCTGGTGCAAATGTTTAAAGAACGTCTACCAATGGAAACCGTGCTGGGCATGAAATGGGACTGCGAAACAGACAGTTTTCAATTCGACTTTCCGAACGATCGCGTATGGAAACCAACGAAGCGTCAAATGCTCAGTTTGACTGCACAATTGTTTGACCCGTTGGGTCTGCTGTCGCCGGTGTCAATTGGTGGACGCGTAATCCTGCAGGACTTGTGGCGAACAGATTACGGTTGGGATGATGTACCAGATGACCATTTTGTATCCCGGTGGCAACGTTGGGCGGAAGAGCTGCGCGGAGTCGGGGCGATTCGTTTTCCTCGTTGTCTGTGTCCGAGCGGACAAACATTCTCCATTCATTCATTTTCAGATGCATCTGATCGAGCATATGGGGCAGTTTGTTATGTCCGATGCGTTGACCAGCGCGGTCACGTACGGGTTACGCTGGCAATGGCCAAAGCTCGCGTAGCGCCCTTGAGGCGTCTCACCATTCCACGTTTAGAGCTGTCAGCAGCTGTGATCGCTGCACGACTAGCGCGCGTTCTGACTACTGAATTGAACGTTCCTTTCGACAAGGTTTCCTTCTGGACCGACTCAAGCGTCGTCTTATGTTGGATCAAGGCGACACATAAAAGGTTCTCCGCGTTTGTGGAAAACAGAACTACCGAAATACTGGATGGTTTCGATCCTGACCAATGGCGCCACGTTCCTGGTAGCGAAAATCCTGCTGACGACCTCTCACGAGGCCTCTGCGTGAAATCCCTTACTGCAGACAGCCGATGGATTAACGGCCCAACATTCTTGCATCAGGACGCCTCTTGCTGGCCAGACGATGCATGCCAACTACCTCCAGCCGACGATAGTTTGGAGGAGATTGTGACGTCTCGCTCAGTGAGCGAACCTTCAAGAAATGTCATACTTTCCTTGATTGACAAATGTTCTAATTACGACAGACTGTTAAGGATCATGACACATGTTGGGACGTTCACTGCGTTGTGCCGAAAGCAGACAAGACCAGAAAATGCCCTGACGACACCTAGTGTTGCCTGGGCT
Source organism: Trichuris muris (assembly GCA_000612645.2). Classification (NCBI taxonomy): domain Eukaryota; kingdom Metazoa; phylum Nematoda; class Enoplea; order Trichinellida; family Trichuridae; genus Trichuris; species Trichuris muris. The sequence goes on from CBXJ02000282.1 coordinate 6,715,597, forward strand.
TGGAGGCAGTGCGTCCGGGCAGTTCAGGAGTCGTGTTTCGACGACGAGCTACGCCGTTTGCAAGGCAGAGGCCATGTGTTGACTTCATCCCGATTGTTCCGCCTGAAGCCTTTCCTTGATGCCGACGGCCTGATTCGAGTTGGAGGCCGTTTAGAACAGTCCAGTCTTAGTTTCGATGCACGTCATCCGCCTGTTTTGCCATCGAAACACGCGCTGACCGAGTTATTCATCCGGCGCACTCATGAGCACCATTTCCACGCTGGAGTGGAGACAACGCTAGCGTTTACTCGTAGCCTCGCATGGATACTGGATGGCCGCCAAGCCGTCCGACGAATAACGCGTCAATGCGTAATTTGTAAGAGGTATCGGGGTAAACCGTCCAAGGTTCCTATGGCGCCACTACTGAAGTGTCGCGTAGACCGTCCCGCAGTGCCGTTCACGCATGTAGGCTTGGATTGTTTCGGTCCATTCTTCGTGACCGTCAGACGTTCACAGGAGAAACGGTGGATAGTCATTTTCACTTGTCTCGCAAGCCGCGCAATCCATTTGGAGGTATGCTACTCCTTAGACGTCGACTCGTTTATTAATGCCTTTCGTCGCTTCACTTCCCGTCGCGGAACACCGACAGAATGTTACTCAGACAACGGAACCAACTTCATTGCAGGATATCGCGCGTTACGCGAAGGCAGCCTGCGACTGGATTCGCTCCCCATAATGAATCACATGAAGGCCAACCGCATAAAATGGCATTTTAACCCGCCAGCAGCGCCCCATTTTGGCGGTGCTTGGGAACGGCTAATCCGTTCGGCCAAATTGGCATTACAGACCACGTTACATGGGCAACGAGTGACCGACGAAGTGCTGCACACCGTTATCGTAGAAATTGAGAACATGCTGAACAGTCGCCCTCTGACACGAGTCAGAGATCAGCCCGACGACTCTGACGCCCTGACGCCGAATCACTTTATTCTCGCGAGACCGTACAGCAACGTCCCAATCGACGTGGTCCTACCGCAAGAAATAAACTCTAAGAAACAGTGGCGCATGACACAAGCTGTGCTAGACCGATTTTGGAAGCGTTGGATGCGGGAGTATGTTCCCACGTTGATCACCGGTCCGAAGGAAACTGGAAGCACTCCGTCCGTTAAAGTGAACGATGTTGTCTTGGTAATCGACCCAGATGCACCACGCGGCCAATGGCCTCTCGGCCGAATTACGGAATTGTACCCTGGACCCGACGGAACAGTGCGCGTAGTGGAAGTTCGCACCGCACGTGGGACAAGGAAACGGCCAGTCACTAAGATACTACCCTTGGTCTCGAGTCCTCCGGGCGTCGGACGGAGGGGGGGATGTTGCACCTGATGGCAGAGAAATAGGGATCTACCTGCACATCGACTACGGTAGGTGAGCAGAGGGAGAGAGACAGAGTTGGTGTGTGTTTGTGCCGAACGTTGAGACAGCGAGAACCTCCGAACGATTCCTGAACTTGACACGAACAGTAATAAACGTTTGTTACTTCCAATCGTTTTGTGACGATTCAGTAGTAAATCGAACTTCCCGGCTCGAGGCACCAATTTGCTACCGAACAATCTCGCTCTGGTTCGGAATATTTGGCAGCAAAGATACGAAGTCGTGTATATAATGAGCTTTACTCGTGACGTGTAGGCGTGAACCGGGAGAACGACAAATTCGTTCGTGTAAGCAACGAGAGAGAACGCGAGCAACCGACTTACACGAGTGAACTAGGTAGCAGAATGAAAGACCGGTTGGTGAACAGGGACGTAAGATGAATGATGACAGGTGGTCATTTGCATATCCGGGAACATCAACGACGCGGCAGGTGTCCAGGGGTTTCTAGGTTAGTCGAGTCGGCAACATCAAGAACGCGGCAGGTGTCCAGAAGTTTCTAGATTAATCGAGTCGGCAACATCAAGGACGCGGCAGATTTCTAGGAGTTTCCGGTTCAATTGAGTCGGCAACACACACCATGCGGTCATTTCGTCACACAACCCGAAAAAGGTTCGCATAATGTTCGACGCGTCGGCGCGATACCAGGGAGTATCCCTGAATGACTGCCTGTTGAAGGGGCCTGACTTCTTGGCAGACTTAGTAAAAATGTTGTTGAAGTTCAGAAGCCGAAAGATACCGTTCTCAGCCGATATAGAAAAAATGTATCACCAAATCGAGGTGCCGGCCGCCGACCGAAATACGTTGCAGTTTTTCTGGCGTAAACCGGGATCGAAAGAGTGCCCTGCTGTTTATCGCATGCTGGTGCATGTGTTCGGCGTGAAGTCATCACCAAGCTGCTGCATATACGCTTTGCGCCAAGCTGCAGAGGCGCACCGATTCATATTCCCGGAAGCAGCGGAACAAATTTTGGAAAACACGTACGTGGACAATCTACTGGGTTCCGTTGATACCGTGGAAGAAGCGCAGATACTCTATGAATAAATTGTGACAGTCATGCGCAATTCTGGCTTCCGGATGAGGAAGTGGGCATCCTCTTTCCGAGAACTGCTTTTTAAGATTCCAAGAGGTGAGAGGATGGAACCACAGGTTGATTTGGCGAAAGATAATCTCGGAAAGGAGAAAACGTTAGGACTTCTATGGGATTGAGAAAGCGACAATTTTCGTTTCAATTGGTCAAGACCTGAAGGCTACGCTCATACAAAAAGGCAGATTCTCAGTTTTGCAGCACGCGTGTTCGATCCGTTAGGGTTCTTAGCCCCTATTACCGTGGTGGCTAGGATATTGTTGCAAGAGTTATGGGTCTCCAAGTGCGAATGGGACGAGGTTCCCAACGAAGATTTGCAAAACAAATGGGCAACATGGCTAGCAAGCATGGAGGATCTTGCATCGGTATCGTTTCCCCGTCTTTTAAAACAACAGAATGTCCGCATTCGCTTCACATATTTTGTGACGCGAGTCTAGCAGCGTACGGAGCTGTAGCATATCTCCGATCCGACAGCGTCAAGGGAAAGACGTGCACGTCATTTGTGATGGCAAGAGCAAAGGTAGCGCCACTTCGATGTTTGACAATTCCACGCCTTGAGCTGCAAGGAGCTGTTTTGGCAGTGAGGATGGCCACGGTAATTGCTCGAGATTTAAGTCTGGATGTGGACAAGGTCACGTTCTGGACAGACTCTCAAGTGGTGCTACATTGGGTGAAATCAACCAAACAACGCTTTTGTACATTTGTGGAAAATCGAATAACAGAAATTCTGGACGTTTCTCAAGCGAATCAGTGGCGATTCGTTCCAGGAAGGGAGAACCCGGCAGATGTATTATCGCGCGGAACTACCGTTAGAAGGTTGAAAGACAGTTTATTGTTTTCTGGACCATTATTTTTGGTCAACAGTTCCCCTGCATGGCCTACCGAACCAACGGGAATCTCGAATGTCTCCACAGAGGAGTTAGAATTGATTTGCTCAGCGCGATATACAAGTGCACATGAAGTCCCATCCAAAGACGTGATTCTGCAGCTTATAGACCGCACGTCTCAGCTTCGCAGTGTCCTGCGAGTGGTTGCGAGGGTGCACAGAGCCGTAGCCTTGTTCCGGTCTTCCACTGATTCCCGTCCAGTGGAAGTGATAACAGCGATGGAATTGGTCCACGCATGGACTACATGCGTAAAGAGCGTCCAACTTCATTATTTTGCTTTTGAAGTAAGTTCCCTTGGTCGCAGCCAACCTTTGTCACGCACAAGCAAACTTTGTGCTCTAAACCCGTTTATAGATGACAATGGTGTTTTGCGAGTTGGTGGACGCCTACACTTGGCGCACCTTCCATTTGAAGCTAGACATCCACCCGTCCTTCCATCAAAGCACAGCTTAGCGGTTTTGCTTGTTCAACAAGCTCATAGTGAGCGCGGACACTCAGGTGTTGAAGACACCTTAGCCGAAGTTCGAGGCCGAGCTTGGATCATAGATCTACGGGCACTCGTTAGGCGTGTCCTTTATCAGTGCGTCACGTGCCGCAGGGAAATTGGTATTCCTTCAAAGACAAAGCTCTCCTGGCTACCTCCATGCCGCATTCGACGGCCGCTTCATGTGTTCGCCAGTACAGGACTTGATTATTTTGGTCCGTTTTATGTATCAATCCGCCGTTCTACTGTGAAACGATGGATTTGCTTGTTTACTTGCCCCGCAGTGCGAGCAGTGCACATGGAGATTTCATTGAAGAAGAAACGGCAATTGACCCGTGGTCAATTGCCACGGGTCAATTGCTGTTTCTTCTTCAATGAAACCGAAACCCGTTAGAAATCCCTTATTCAATTACATGGAGATTTGCCACAATCTTGACGCTGATTCATTTCTTTCAGCCTTCCGACGTTTCACAGCTTGACGCGGCACGCCAGCTGAATGCATATCCGACAATGGCACCAACTTCGTCGCCGGAGATAAAATTTTGCGCGAAGGAATAAAAAGACTGAACAATTCCAAAGTTGAAGAATTCATGGCCGCAAAAGGAATTCGTTGGCATTTTATTCCACCTGGTGCACCGAACTTCGGAGGCAGCTGGGAACGTTTAATCCGCTGTGCCAAAAGGGCCATGGCTACCGTATTTAGAGGGCGATCCACAAATGACGAAATCCTTCAAACTGTGGTCGTAGAAGTCGAAGGTTTATTGAATGGTCGACAACTGACTCACGTCTCGTCCGATGTCAGGGACGCTGAACCTTTGACACCCAACCACTTCCTGCTGGGCCGTCCGTACGCGTCGCTGCCCCCTACCTGGTTGGAAGAAAGAGAAACTGTCTCCAGAAAGCGTTGGCAAGCGGCACAGACGCTAACTGACCAATTCTGGAGAAGATGGATACGAGAATATCTACCCACGTTGGCGTCGTCGTCAAGGAATAAATCTGCGACGAAAGATCTTAGAGAAGGTGACATCGTACTGCTGGTCGAAGTTGACAATCCGCGTGGTATTTGGCCATTGGGACAAATAACAAAATCCTATCCTGGTCCCGACGGCGTTACCCGTGTGGTTGACGTACAGTGTTCGCGAGGCGTAATTAGACGCCCAGTGTCCCGCTTAATCAAGCAAACCTCGACGGTTTCCGATGTGGGTGAAGCGGCCGGGGAGGATGTGGTTGCTTGAAAACCAAGTCATCGTTAACTTTTATTATAGTTCACAGAAATACGGAGCGGACGCGTATGTTTAGACACAGTCCGATGTCTCCCACGGCCTCAGCTCACCGTGACTGACATGTTGGGAATTAATGCATGCCGATGAAGGTCAAGCATCAACCATGTCAGTCAAAGTGATGGATTAGTGGCTGGCTTGTCACCTACGCAAAGGAACAAAGACACCGAAAACCAGCCAGACTACTAGGCACCCTATATAATTACTCGCATCTTTGCCCTTACGAAAACTTTTTCCCGTTTTTCTCTTGCTGTTTGCCATTCTTTCATACTCTCCGTTTTTCCGTTATAACCGTTCCGTTGTCGTTCAAATAAACGGCAATCGCTGTTGGTTCTTGTGGTATTGCATATCCAGCAACGACAACGCCCATAACGGGAAGTGTAGGTTGGTTGTTGGGTTCGAAGTATTTCTTCATTATCAGCCGTTTTAAACGTATTTCTTCAGCATCGAGCCAATCTATCCCTTAGCGGCGTCATGTCGAACGACAACCTCGGTGCATTTGACCAGATGTGTTGACACGTATGTTTTTCGAGTGCTTACTGATTGGTTTGGAAAGCGGTCGATACCGCGTATAAAAACATTGAGAAGATGCACCTAATTCGCAGTATCCATGTCAGGAAATGTTTCGTCTGCAGAATTGCAAAAATGTGCACGAATTCGTAGAGTCGTAGCGAATACTTGCTCTGCTGCACAGCGACCTACCTCTTGTTTCACCGTCCCCGGAAGTTCAGGAAGAATTAACGGGAGCATTTCCCTTCCAGTTCATTCATCGTCGGTCAGCTTGTTTGAAATGACCAAGGAGTCGAAGAGAACGCCTAGAAAATGAAGTTTAACCACGTTTAACGGTTGGGTTACAACAGGAATCGTGTTTGACAAGTTAGCCCGCCATGGGTTAACGCACGACTCATGGTTAATATCGTCATTACCAGAGCTTCCTGGACAAGTTACAGATGGCAGCTATTGTAAATTTGCCGCAAATTGTTGACAAGAAAGTCATAGGTACCCACAAGTTGATGCATGGTTGACAAGACATCCTTTAAAAGTTTAACCAATTTTAACGGTTGAGTAAACACAGGACTCGTGGTAGACAACTTAAACCGCCATGGGGTAACACTGGACTCATGGTTAATATCGCCTTTACCAGAGCTTCCTAGACTAGTTACAGAGGGCAGCAACGGTAATTTTACCGTGAATTCTTGAGAAGAAAGACATAGATACTCAAAAGTTGACGGACGGTTGACAAGATATCCTTTAAAAGTTTAACCAATTTTAACGGTTGGGTTAACGCAGGACTCATGGTTAATATCGCCATTACCAGAGCTTCCTTGATATGTTACAGAGGGCAGCAACCGTAATTTTGCCGTGAATTGTTGAGAAGAAAGTCGCAGATATTCAAAAGTTGACGCATGGTTGACAAGATATCGTTTAAAAGTTTAACCATGTTTAACCTCTGGGTTGACACAGGATACATGGTTAAGAAGTACCACCCCCTGGGTTGACACAGGACTCATGGTTAATACCTGTTTAATAGTTTAACCAAGTATAACACTTATGTTAACACAGGACTCGTGGTTGAAAAGTTAAACAGCCATGGCTTAACACGGGAATCATATTTAATATCGCCATTACCACAGCTCCTTGACAAGTTACAGAGGGCAGCATCCATAATTTTATAGTGAATTGTTGAAAATAATATCATCGATACTCGAAAGATGACGCATGGTTGACAATTGTTCCTTGATAGTTTGGCCATGTTTAACCGTTGGGTTAACACGGGATAAATGGTTAACAAGTTCCACCCCGCTGCGCAACACAGGACTCGTAGTTAATACCTCTTTAAAAGCTTAACCAACTTTAACCGTTATATTGCCACAGGAGTCGTGGTTGACAAGTTAAACCGTCATGGGTTAACACAGGATTCATGGTTAATGTAGCCATTACCAGAGCTTCCTTGACAAGTTACAGATGGCAGCTATAGTAATTTTACCGGGAATTGTTGAGAACAAAATCATAGATACTCAATAGTTGACGCATGGTTGACAAGATACCCTTTAAAAGTTTAACCGTTGGGTCAACACAGGACACATGATTAACAAGTTTACCCAACTTGGGGTAAGGACTCACGGTTAACAATTTTAACCAACTTCGGATAATTCAGGAATCTTGGCTAATGCCGGTGTAAATGTTGGCACTATGTGTGAATTGCCCCGACCATTTGATTGGTTGATTTCAGATGGCTTAGCGTAATGGCGATTGGCTAGTCGCTAAGCATCGTCGCTCTTACGAGGGACATCACCGCCGCCTACAGCAAGAGCAGGATTTGTAACACCAGACCAACAGTTTCATTTATGAGAATGAGTGGAAGAGAGCGCTTGACTTTTGTAGAAATGTGTATGAAGTTCGGGAACGACGAAGTGGCGGCTGTGAAGTACATGCAGGGTGTAGGCCTGCTGCACCGACGTAGGAATTGCCCGCGTTGTGGCCGGGCTATGGTCCTGCAGCAGCGGAAGGACCGCGGCGACGTGCGCTGGCGCTGCAACAGAAAGCAGTGCCAGCGGGAGATTTCCGCGAAGACTGGAACGTGGTTCCAAGGTAGTAATCCGAGGTCGAACAGTTTGGTGCTCATTGTATTGATGTTTAGGAGTCGAGCAGCCGGTGAGGACCATGCTCCTGTTCATGTGGGCGTGGTCAGAGAAGTTGACCACGCTCAACTTCTGCCGGGCCGTGCTCGACTTGACGGATGGAGCCGCGGTCAGGCTCAACGCAGCGATGAGGCGTGTCGCAGAGGAATGGGTGTTGAGGAACCCGGTGCCTGTTGGTGGGCCCGGTCTTACGGTTGAAGTGGACGAATCCTTGTTCGCAAGGAGAAAGTACAACCGGGGCCGGGTGCTTCCACAGGCGTGGGTCGTCGGTGGTGTGTGCCGTGAAACGGGCCATTGTTTCCTTGCCCGTGTCGCAGATCGGTCCGCCGCTACTCTTATCTCTGTCGTAAGAGAGAACGTAGCGGCCGGATCGACTGTAGTCACGGACGAATGGCGGGGATACTATGGTCTGTCGGATGAGCACTACACACACTTACGTGTGAATCACTCGATCAACTTTGTTGATCGAGTGAGTGGTGCTCATACGCAGACCATAGAATCCCTCTGGTCCCACGCCAAGCAGGGGAACAAGGCCCGTCGCGGCACGCACCGGTCAAAGATAGACTCGTACTTATGCGAGTTTGTCTGGCGCCGACGACTCAACCGGGAAGAACATCCGTTTGAGAGCATCCTCTGCGCCATCGCGGAGCTGTACCCACCGCGGTAGCCCGGCGTCCCGGTGTGTCAGCGTCCCGGTGTCTCAGCGTCCCGGTGTTTGTATATATATATGTGTGTGTGTGTGTGTGTGTGTGTGTGTCTATGTATATGTATATTCGTTGCTATTATGTTGTACTGTCGTATCATTTTTGCTCTTCCGTTTTTGTACAGTTGCTACGTTGTAAGTAAACATGATTCTGTCCCTTGATCATGTGGCATTTCTGCAGCCAAGCGCTCGCGGCGACCTTTACGCGTCGGTAGACTCGTAACGAAAGGATCACTGGACGGGTGTGTGAACATTTAGACAAAGCGATGGGTCAGCGCGTCGGTCTTGAGGTGTTTTCGTCGAACCAAGCCAACGAATGGCTCATTCGACGGGTGCTGGAACATTTAGACAAAGCGATGTGTTAGCACGTCGATGTTGAGGTGTTTTCGTCGAACCAAGCTAAGCAGCTTAATTCGGTTTTCCGAATGAGGTGTTTTCGTCGAACCGAGCTAACGACTGGGTCAATGGACGCTTCCGTTTAGAAGAAAACGGCTGCGACGAAACGGGCAGTTGCGCAGCTGCACACATACACGCTTGCTCAGCAAGGAAAACAGCGATATCAGCGCCATCTACATGGCCGGTCCTGATTGGTCGAAAAGTAGGTCATGTCGGGGTCAAAATGGGGTCGGGGCGGTACAAAAAAAGTACCGACAAGTTAATCCGCCATAAGTTGACGCAGGACTCATCGTTAGTGCTGTCATTACCAGGGCTTCCTTGGCAACTTACAGAGGGAGTAACCGTAATTTTACCTTGAATTGTTGAGAGGAAATTATTGATGCACAAAAGTTGACCCATGGTTGTAAAAGTTATCCTTTAATAGGTTAACGACGTTTAACCGTTGGGCTAACAAACGACACATGGTAAACAAGTTCCACCCCCTGGGGTAACACCGGACTCATTTTTAATACCTGTTTCAAAGATTAACCATCTTTAACCGTTAAGTTAACACAGGAATTGTGGTTGACAACTTAAACCGCCATGGGTCAGTATACTACTAATGGTTAATATCTCCATTGCCAGAGCATTTTGGACAAGTTGCAGATGGCAACAACCGTAATTTTTCCGTGAATTGTTGAGAAGAAAGTCATAGATGCACAAACGTTGACGCGTGGATGAAAGATATGCTTTAAAAGTTTAACAAACTTTAACTCTGGGGTTAAAAGTATTATACGCGGTTCAGGAGTTCCACACCCTGGCGTAACGCAGGTTTCATGGTTCATATCTGTTTAAAAGTTTAACCAAGTTTAAACGTTATGATAACACTGGACTCGTGGTTGACAAGTAAAAAACCATGGATCAACACAGAACTACTGGTTATAATACCCATTACCACAGCTGCCTTGACACCCTACAGAAGGCAGCAACCGTAATGTTAACGTGAATTGTAGAGAGGAAATTCATACATACTCAAAACTTGCCGCATGGTTGACAAGATATCCTTTAAAAGTTTATCCAATTTTAACACGGGACACGTGGTTCACCAGTCTAACTACCTTGCGTTAACACTAGACTCACAGTTAGCGAGTTTAACCGCCTTGGGATAACTCAGGAATCAAATTTATTGCCAGTTTAAAGATTTAATCAAGTTGAACGGTTTTGTTAGACAGCAATCGTTATGGTAGAAAGGGAAATAGTTTTAATCAGCTCGATTTGACTGCGGGAATCTCTCTACTACCGGTTGTAGAGGAATCTCTCTAGTACCGGGAGTAGAGCAGTCAGGCCTGCTCCAGCGGACCATGATCTCGAACCCAAAACGGCGTACGAGGACCGACTCTCCCACCGAGTATACGAAAATAGAATAATAATAATACGGGGGTAATAAATGGGGAATTATATGCAGTGCAATGGGGTGAATAAACTTAATGGCGATTGATGGGGAGGTGTAGGTCATAATAGGATGATAAATGAGCTATAAATTACACCTGACTGCATTGTACATTTCAGGAGGGCGCAGAGACCGACCTGTCTCGCCTTGAGTTCCTTGTGCGGACCAAGCGGCGGGACGTAGTCTTTATGTTGTTCTCACGATCCGAATGAACTCTGTCCAAGGCCAAGTCTACGCTCTTCGCCAGGTGTGCTCTCTTCGTTACATAGCCGGCCCATGTTTCTGAGCATATTCTCGGAAACATCTGTTTTGGCGGTCTCGAATAGGCTGAGCTTCGTGACAGGTCGAACGTATATTCCATGCTTCGTTTTTATTTTAGCAACCCGCACAATGCCATCCTTTCCTGGGTAACATTCAATTACTGTGCCGAATGGCCAGTGCCCATGAGGAGTGCGTGGATCGACAACGAGGACTATGTCCCCCTTTTTTAAGTTACGTCGTGCCCGCAACCACTTGCGGCGTTCGATTAGGCTAGGGACGTACTCGCGGAGCCATCTTCTCCAAAAGTTTTCCACGATCGCTTGGGCAGCTCGCCACTTTCGCCTCGAGCTGATGTCGATTTCAGTCACCACGTCTGGGGGAACGTGTGGACATGGTCTTCCGAGAAGAAAGTGGTTTGGAGTGAGCGGTTCTGGGTCGCTTGGGTCTATGCTGATATGCGTTAAGGGGCGAGAGTTAAGCAATGATTCCACTTCTACGAATACCGTTAAAAGGATCTCGTCTGAGGTTGTGCGACCGTTAAGTATCTTGTGTAAAGCTGTTTTGGCAGAGCGGATCATTCGCTCCCAAACACCACCGAAATGCGGTGCAGAAGGGGGGAGAAGTGCCATTGAATTCCATGCCTAACGAGGTTTTCATGCACCTTCAACTGATCCCATGATTCCAGGCACTTCCGCAGGCTCTTTCGGCGGCCACAAAGTTCGTTCCGTTGTCTGAATATACTACTGACGGTGTGCCGCGACGATCCATAAAACGACGGAATGCCATTAGGAAGGAATCAGTGTTAAGGGTAAATGCTATTTCGATATGTACCGCACGCGTAGACAAACAGGTAAATAGGCAGCCATACCGTTTTTCTTGACTGCGTCGAATGGTGACGTTAACTGGCCCGAAATAGTCTATTCCGACACAGCTGAATGGTGGCTGAAAGGGTTGTAGACGCGCCGTAGGTAGTGGTGCCATAAATGGCGTGTAGATTTTGCTTCGTAGTCTTTTGCAGAAAGAGCATCCGTGTATTACACCCTTGACTGATTGTCGACATTTCGGAATCCAGAATCTCTGTCGTATTTCGCAAAGTGTAAGCTCGATTGAACCATGGTGGAGCCTTTCATGGGCTTCAGTGATTATCATATTCGTCAATGTGTGTTTGCGAGGAAGGATAAGAGGATGTTTGACTTCGTAAGGGAGTTCGGCTCTTTCTAATCGACCTTGGGCCCTTAGCGATCCTTTCTGGTCAAGGAATGGCGAAAGTGTCAGGATCTTCGATTGTACCTTTAATGGTTTTTTGGAGGATAGACACGATATTTCCTCTTCGTAAGATTCGCGCTGGGTCAAGTTGACACAGGTGATAAAGGCTTCATTCACTTCTGCTACAGTAAAATAACCGTTCTTTCTTTCGTGACGTGGCGAACGGCAATTTCTGATGAAGCGAATGATGTTCGCTATGACACGACGTGCCCGATATAAGTTCCCCTGTCTATGAATCAGGTCGTTCAATGGACCTCGAATTTGATGTATATGGCCGGCCCATTTAATAGGGAGTTCTTCCACTTCATCCTTATTAACAGGTCGCTGGGGTCTTCGCGGCCAATAGCTTTGTTGTTGGTATAAGAAGGTTGGGCACTTAAACCATCGTCCATCTATCGAAAGTTTCGAAGGGGGAGCCCCCTGCTGCAATCGTCCGCCGGGTTATCGCGCGTGGGGACATATAGCCACTGTGATGGTTCCGAGTTTTCTGAGATCTCAGCAACTCGATTTGCAACAAATGTACTATAACGCCTTCCCAAAGCGTTCAGCCAGTGCAGTACAGTTAATGAGTCTGTCCAGTAGTGCACACGCTCGATTTGCAGACGGAGTTCCCTTTTTAGCGTCAGGCCAAGACGGGACGATATTAGGGCAGCCTGAAGTTCCAACCTTGGTATCGTCGAATACTTCAGGGGGCAACTCTTGCCTTGGAGCAGATGAAATCGACGGAGACCGTCCCGTTCTGTGACCGCTTGCACAGATAGGCGACACAACCGTATCCATGTTCAGAAGCGTCACAAAATAAACGTATTTCCAACGATCGGGGTGAGTCTGATGATGTCAGACTGCGATTTACTGTCACCTTTTCAATAAGGGGCAGTTCAGCTGCCCATTTTCGCCACTGGATCAGCAGGGATTCAGGTAGTGGCGAATCCCAGTCTATGTTAAGGAACCATGTTTGGCGCAGAATGTGTTTAGCTTCGAGTATGATCGGAGAAACAAGGCCAAGCGGGTCGAAAAGGCTCGATATAACGCGTAACATTTCGTGTTTCGTGGATACTGCAGGTATTCTGTCGACTTTGAAACAGAATGTATCATCCTCGCTGTTCCACATCACACCGAGAGTCCGTTCAATTGGCAGCGGATCGTTGTTAATGTTTAAGTTTGGACGAGAAAATTCATGAACGACGAAGGTTTTCAGTACGGTTCGTGACGACGATAACCATTTTGTTAAGTGGAACCCACCGTAGGACAACATTAGTTTCAAGTCATGGCAAGATGTTTCTGCCTCTTGTTCTGACATGAACGAGTCCAAATAGTTGTCCACGTAAAAGTTATTAAGTACCCTTTCCCACACTGTTGGAAATTGGGTCTTATTGTCTTCGGCTGTCCTTCGAAGTACGTATGTGCAAACGGAAGGTGAGCATGCTGCTCCAAAAATGTGCACTCTCGTGTTGAAGTGACCGATAGGCGTATCAGAGTTAGGCTTACGCCATAAAAAGGACAACATGGCTTGATCAGCTTTAGTAACTCGAACCTGGTGAAACATTTTTGCGATGTCTGCTGAAACTGCAACTGGGAATTCCCGGAAGCGCACCAGCAGGTTAAATAGGTTCGTTAGCATGTCTGGTCCTGTTAACAGGAGGTCATTCAACGATATTCCATTCGTTCTAGCAGATGCGTCGAACACTATTCTGATCTTGCCCGGTTGCTTCGGGTTCTCTACTGCATGATGTGGCAAAAACCAAAAGTCACAATTATTCTTGTCCGTCGGAAGCGCATCTGCATGTCCTGATCGAATGTATTCTTCGATAATATTGTCATACTTTCGAGCGAGTTCGGTATTCCTTTTGAGGCGGCGTTCTAAGCCATTGAATCTGGCCTGAGCTGTAGGGAAGCTATTCGGAAGGTGTCTTATTCCGTCTTTCCAAAGCATGCTACATTCATAACGCCCATTTATCTTTCTCGTAGTCGTCTGTAAGATGTGCAGAGCTCGTTTATCATCATTGCTCAGCATTTCGGTAGTAGCCTTTTGAATACCAAGGGACTCGATGGACCATTGGTATTTCACGAGGTCGGTCAAGTCATCTTGAACCATCTGGCCAATTTGATAGACGTGGTGAGTCCTATATGGGCTGATGGATGGACCGTACATTGGACCAATGATGCACCAACCGAAGGGTGTCTGAATGGCGCGCGGTGCCTTTACCCCATATGGAGGTTTCAAAACCCGATATTGCTCGTGAGCTTCTACTATGTCCATGCCGAGGAGTACGGCGACACCATCCTTTCCTACAGCGTTGAGGCCGATGCCCTTAAGATGGGGCCAAAGATTCTTTAAACGTGCAAAATCTACGCTTCGTTGAGATACGTTAATATTTGGGACCGTCAACGCATCGTCAACAGAAAACCTGTGGCGATCGTCTAAGGAATGTAACTGGAATTTTACCTTTCGGCTTCGGAAAGTCGGGTCTATACCATGGAAGGTACCAAGACGAATATTCTGTATGGGTCTGGTAAGGTCTACTTGACGAGCGATATCCTCCCGGATTAGTGTAGCTTCACTGCCTGGGTCGAGTAAAACGTTCACTTCCAAGGTAGTATCGTTGTTTGTGACTAGCCTTGCTCTTACGATGGATAATAAGACTTCACTCTGGGATGGTGCAATCAACCCACTGCAGACGCGTGCGACGTCTTTGTCCAACTCAGGCCTCTCGGTAGGGTGTTTGGGAAAAACACGCACAGCCCCATGTAGCAGAGGATGGTGTTTCAGACGGCAACCTTCAACATTACAAGTCCTGCGACTCTTGCAATGACGTGCCTGATGATTCGGCTCGAAACAGGCGAAACATCTTTCGTATTGCTTCAATATCTCTGCTCTGCGCTGCGCTGAGGGCGTGGAAAAGGTGGGACAGTCAGCGAACTTATGGTCGCTTCCGCATATAAAGCATTCTTCAGTCGGCTTATTTGCAGCTAAAATATTCAATTGAGGGCGACGAATCGTTTTCTGCTTCACTGGTTTTGTCTGATGCTCTTGTGGTTCCTTCGAATTAGCTTGGACATTGTTATGTACGGCTACAATCTCTGCCAACCACTCGTCGAAATCACACAGTGTAGCCATTCTAGGTCGCAGATCATACTGTCGCTTTGCCCATGCATATTGCATTCTCCTGTCTAGCTTAGACACTACAGTTTGCAACGTAGTTCTCGACGACAATTCTGAAGTAGCTTCATAGGCGCGGAGTGTCGTTACTGTACCATGAATTTCGTAGAAGAACCTGTCTACGTCATTAGCATTGCCTGGCTTCACCGGAGACATATCCATCAAAGCCCTGATATAGGCGTCAATGACGAGGTTCGGGTCGCCAAAGAGCTGACGAAGGTCCGCTAAGGCATGACCATATAACCTGGGACCTTGAAGCGACGAGGAAATGCTGGCCCTCAGGCGAGGGCTAAGTAGGTGTCTCAGGATGGCAATTCTTTGGGCGTCTGAGGAAACTACATCATGTACCAAAGCCTTGAAGCTAGCAATAAATTGATCCCATTTGCGTGGGTCACCGTCAAACGGCTCGATAGTGACTGCCGGTGACAGCTGCTGCAAGAAAGTGAGCTCAGGGTGGGTTGCCTGTGCAGGTAGCGATGCTGATGAAACGACGATATCATCAATCCACTTCGTCACCTCTCTTGGGGACCAATGGCCTTACTTCCAACTCCTCAGCCTTGCTGGCAGCGTTACCAGGTCATTACTGCTGAAGGCGTGCTGTGGAAAACCAGCAACCTCAGGTGGTCTACTAGCGGACGACACTTTGAACTCTTCTAGATTAGTGCTCAAACGACTTAAGAAGGATTCGAACATACCAGCAAATCGATTGGCCACAGAGTTTGTAGCGGTGTTCACCACGTTCTCCAAGTTTGTCACTGTCGATATGGCCTCGGGTATGCCTTCTCTCTCTGGCAGAGGTGGCTGACGCGTACAAGATTGCGCACGCCGTCGCACTCCCCTTCCTGGTCGGAGAGTTGTATCCATCGTGTTTGAGGCCGATACTATCCGGCTCAGAGGACCAATGTTCGAGCGAGGCGATGAATAAGGTGTGATAAAAGTTTGACTATGATGCCTAATATTT
>CBXJ02000282.1:6734059-6758315 GCA_000612645.2 Trichuris muris
TTAGGCACGATGGGTTTCACGTACGACTTGTGCCCGTTTGGACGTCAAACGTGTCTGAAAATATGTGGAGAACAACGGTCTACCAGCGAATGGATGCGGAATTATTAGGGAAAATTTCAGTAAACTTCGAATCTTTGTAGCTTTCGGAACTACCTGGTTTCGTCTTCAGCTAATGGTAATGTTCATTTGTACATTTTGTAAAGTTAGGAAGCATTTCTTTATGTAGAACGGATAAAATTAAGAAACGTTGCGCCGTTCGCACATTAAGACAGCTTCGTTTTGTCGCTGCTGATCTGTGTTCACTTTGCGAACCTTCGTGGCGCACAGCCCTTTTGGCCACTTGCTGTGTACGCAGTGCTCACGGGGTCCGTTGCCATAACTTCTTAGTTGTTGACGTGGAAAATTGGGAAACCGTATAATGCTCATTTATCGTTATCATTGGTCGTTTTCAAAGTTATCTTTATTAACCTTAATTCTTATAGTGCATTCGTTACTGCAAAGGTTCAGTATTTATTTTTGCGAATGCACTATGAGTCCGACGTTCAGCATCATTGAGAAGGTTCACTATTCATTTTTCTTTCCTTTGAAGGACGCGAAGAACGAGGAGACCCATGATTGCGTTCTCAGTCCCATAATGTTCTCGAGGCGCAGTTCGGTTGAATCGCTGAACAGCTGCGAACTTCACTCGGTGCACAGTACCGTTTATTCCGAGTACAGCTGCTACCCAACGGCGCTTGTATCGCCCAGCGACATACCGGATTCGCCGAATCAGTCGGTGCTGCCTAGCCCGTTTGCCAATAACGACAAGACGTTGCAAAAGAACGACGAAGACGACATCGAGGAAGATGGGGCCGTTTTGAACGACCCTCAGTCCGCCAACGTTTCTGAGGAACCGCCCACGTTGACCGTGGATGACGTTTTCGATCAGCCCCGTATATACCAAAATGAGGGTTCTAGCCGCGGTGGACTGAGCTCGGCGTCCAGCTTGAGCGCGCTTACCGTTGACGTAGACACCAAATTGAAGCCCACAACCATATGCGACATGTACGATTTGAGAAGTTGCATTCGATCTGCACAACCAAGCAAACCTCAATCAGTAAAGCATATACGGGTTTCCCCTTACGCGACGTCCGTTGCAAAAGGGGTTGTGGTAAAGGAGAGCGATCCAGCGAAATCCTATTTTCTTGCTTACGACAAGAAAGACTCGGTGGGCGCTTACGAGCCGACGGACGAGATAGTGCGACGTTACGCTGACGAAGGCAACGAGGTGCCCGGCATTCCGATTGAACAAGCGGTTATCAAAACTGGAGTCGTCGAACAGTCGGGCCAATCGTCGATCGTACCGGAGGAGCCAAACCCGTCTCCTCCTTCGGTTCAGCCGGAGGTCGCCGATTCGCGCCCCGAAATGGGCGATGTCTCCGTGGCCGACATCCATTCGCTGATCAACATGGCTATGCCGAAGCCGAAGAATCCAAAATCGTCCAACCGTCACGTCGACCTGGCCGCTCCATCCAAGGGAGGAGGAGGAGGATTGAACGGCTCCTTTGGCCAGAAGAAGGGTGCTCACCGGAAGGAGGCTGCCGTCAAGGGTGGCAAGGCGGTCAAGAATGACGTCCGAGTAGTCGAAGGGCGAACGACATCCGCTTGCTGTGTTACACCCTCCTCCGGCTCTCCAACGGCCTTGGTGACCACCGAATCGCCGGTCGCTTCCAGTACGCCTCGTTTGGCCAGAAGCACCCGCAGCGAGCTAAGGGAGTGCATATACAGTGCATTTCCAAAACCTCAATGGCACAGGAAGTCAAAGCCATCAGAGGGTCAGGGTAGCAGTGCAAATCTCTCGAAGCGATCCGGTAAGTCTTTCCAGTAACCGGTACGTTGCAGCTCACACTGTACATGTATAGTTGAATGTGGCGTTATTGTACGTCATTTGTTATTTCACTACTGCTTTCACCGTTTTCTCAAATTGGTTTAATAAAACCCGCAGCTTTCGGAGAACGTCGCTTCCCGTCTTCAGCGGATCTCCCTTAGAACCACTGCTCTTGGAAGGTAAGTTTTGGACAATTCAAGGTTTGTCTTCTAAGAGCGGTTGCTACTTGGCCAGATCCGCTGGAAAACGAAGGGAGATTTTCTCCGAAACCTACGGGTTCTAATAAAGCAACTTAGGTAACAGTAGTAGTAGCAATGAAATAAATTATATATATATATATATATATATATATATATATATATATATACCGGCGTATAAGGCGAGTCCATAATGCGGAAAACTGGACCGCAAAATTAGGGGTCGACTTATACGCCATAGGGACAAAATCCCACAGGGACAAGTTGTCCACTTACAGTAAGACTTGGGCGGAAGGATTTAGAGATTTCAGCATTTTGAACAATAAGTCATTAAAATTGCTTAATTTGAAAGCTTTCCATTGCTACATACACGACAAAGCTAGTTCGTACACTTCACTTAAGATAGTTCGCCGTATTCACTTAAGGTATTAACACTTAAAATGAATCATAACTGCACTAAACTAAAATCAAGAGGTCGACCTATACGCCCGACAGGCAGATGACGAAAATTAGACCGCAAAATTAACGCTCAACTTATATGCTGGTCGACTTATACGCCGGTATATACGATATATATATATATATATATATATATATATATATATATATATATATATATATATAACTCAGCGAGCGCATACAGCGGAAGTACCTTGGCCCCAAAGCTTAGGATCTCCGTGCATATAGTATTATTTCCCTGCTTGCAAAGCTGCTTCTGTTAGCTCTTGGCTAACAATGAAATAAGAGCAGAGCTAGCTGTTGTACTAATATAAAATGTTCAGTTTCTTCCTATTGATTATCGGCTCACAAAACTACCTGATTTAGAAAAAAATTAAGACTGGAAGTTATGTATAGCTGATGTCAATGGAAATTGATTACATCCTCTCAAACGAAAGTTGACCTGATACCGAAAATATCAGTATATACATTATTTTTTCGCGGGTTTTCCCGTACCCAGTTACATATATATATATATATATATATATATATATATATATATATATACGTAGCTGGGTATATATATATATATTTATTTATTTATTAAGGAATGACAAGATTGACATCCCTAATGAAATGTCCCAGGGCTTGGTTTATGGATTGACATGTAGTTGCTCGGCCACTTACATAGGCGAAGCTGGACGAATAGTCATAGGCAGATTCAAGCAACATCTGTTGGACACTAACAGATATAAGAATGCGAGAGAAAGGTTGAATGATAACGGTCACGTCCGTACAAGAGGCAGACCTCCGACATTAGATGCCCGTAAAGTAATGGAGAAGTTAGTGCATGGTTCGGCATTGGTGGAGCATGCCGCCGGATGTAGTGGCTGTTTCAATGGGTGCACCCCACCTTGACGGGGCCATATTGACGGGGCCATGTTGACGGGGCCGACTTGACGGGGCCAACTTGACGGGGCCAACTTGACGGGGCCAACTTGACGGGGCCGACTTGACGGCAGCCATCTTGACGGCAGCCATCTTGACGGCGGCCATCTTGACGGCGGCCATCTTGACGGCGGCCATCTTGACGGGGTCGACTTGACGGGGCCGACTTGACGGCGTCCATCTTGACGGGAGCCAACTTGACGACGGCCAACTTGACGGGGACAACTTGGCTGAGGCTCTCTTAATGGGAGCAATATTCCAACTATGAGGTGGTCTAACGGTTTCACGGTTTTTCCCCGTTTTTAGTAAAAGCCTTTATTTTCATAAAAGCCACATTGCTCAGAGCTTTCGGGCGCGTCCCTTGCGCCCGTCATCAGTGAGAATATTCCATTTCGTCGACTGCCCCCAGCCAGTCAACGGATCAGCAAGCTCATCCGCTAGACCGTCCGGGCTGGCAACATCAGCTATCAGGTACTATCCTTGTACCCGTCCAGCGTCCGAGCAATGTGGCTTTTATGAAAATAAAGGCTTTTACTAAAAACGGGGAAAAACCGTGAAACCGTTGGATCGCATATGAGCATACCCCGTAGAGAAGAAGAATATTAGTTATGAGGTGGTCTTTAGCAATGGGCACTGGCTAGGAAACTATACTACTAAGTAGGCTCACTGAGCATCAGATATACTGTTCAGTATTTCGTATAGTTTCATAAGAGCATCTTTTCTAATGTTATGTATTCTCTGGATTTTGGCCGTTCGTTAAACTGAGCAGATTGATTGTCGATTGGTTCACCGCCATTTTGCGAACTGTATTTGCGAAATGCATTTCCAACTTGCAGCATAAATATTCATCTACGCTAATGTTGCCCAGGAAGCGAGTGATGGGCCGCTGGTCCAGGCGATTGTGGAGATTTTGTCGCGAGACTGTACTGCTATATTGCGGAGCGAAATGTGGACTTTATTTTATTAGAAAAATATCAATGAACAGTGAAGTTATATGCAATAGCACGCAAATAATCTACAGGTACGCGACTGTGGAACTGATCAACTAGTCGGCGGATTCGTTCATCAGATCGAATGTCCTTCCGCCGCCGTCTTGGTGGTTCTTCTCCTCTGAAGTACAGGTCGGCGTAATGATCTCTTCCCGCTTGCACAGCTCTCGTGCTGTTGATGAATTTCCACAGTGTGGGATGATCAACGCCGAACTCTGCTCGCATTCGCCGATGGGTCGCTTCGACGAAATTGTTGGTGCGATCGCGACCCATCAGCGTTCGCTGGTAGACGGACCACATTTGTGGTGGAAACATAGGGGCCCGGCGATCGCCTCGCCTGGTGGGACGCCCTATATACGTGTCTTCGAACCAATCCAGAACGGGGTTCAAGTCGGCCGGTGATTGACCAGCTAGTTCACCGAAGACGTCCTCAATCATGTCCACAGGGACGAACGCCAGCGCAATAATCATGCGGGTGGCCACTGCGAATTCAGCGTCCCTTCTGTACTTTTTCAGCAATCCTAGCTGGGCCAATTTCTTCTTTAAGTTCCTTATTAAATGGAAGAAACAGCCATATATATCTGCGGCTGGGAAGGTGGCCTTGAAAGCATTCATCGCCGCCAGTTCGAAGTCCATAGCGATGGACTCTGGAGGCAGCCGAGGCCACATCGCCTTAATAGCTTCAAACATTCGGCGATACGTCGTCTCCCTTTTGTCCGGCAGCAATGCATAGAGGACAGGAAGCACGAAGCCTTCGCGCTGTGCCATAACGACGTACACCTGCGCGAATAGCGGAGGTGCGATTTTGAACGTACCGTCCGCATAAAGGTGCTTCATGCTGCTGCTCCAGGCAATGTTGGACTGCCGGCCAAAGATCAAGATTCGGTCGACATCACCCATACCTGAGTCATAAAGCAAGAACTGCTCATCACCGTACGTCTGGTATGACTCAGGAATGATGATCGATGCCTGGTCCATGGGCTGTGACGGCGCCGCTTCGATAGCACACCTTCTTCGTTGAATCACTTTCCGCATAGCGCTTGTCGCAGGCATCTGTGCCCTCACTCCACTTGAGGTACTCTGGTATGCTTCATTCAATATTGCACCCGGTGTCTCCATAGTATCTTCTGCTCGACGCTTCACGGCTGTACAAATTTCAGCGATGTCTACCCGAGCAGCATCTCCTCCGTGACAATGGAGGTTCACTTTCTTCACAACCTGATTTGTTTCCACGGAGGTGTGAATCCTTGCCTTGCAGCCGTATTCGTAGCGCTTGTCACACCGCCAAAACTTGATCGTTCCTGAACAGTCCAGCGCTTCAAATGTATACATATGTCCATCGTGGACAAACTTCGGACGATTGCGTTGAGACATAACACTTGCCATGGTGACGATTGAAACCTACAATGGTTGGCACGGTCACGGCTTGGGTCTTTTATATTGTCTGAACACCTTTTCTGCATTTCCAGGAATTCCCTATCGCGTCACGTGTGGACGCAATATGCACTGAACCATCTGGACATTCAAATCTTGCAATTACACTTACATTGAAGTTTACAAAAAGCAGATGCATCTGCTCAGGACGTTCTAAGCATTTCCAGGAATTCCCTATCACGCTACTTTTGGACGCAATATGTATTGAACCATCTGGGCATTCCAATCTTACAATTACATTACATTGAAGCTTACGAAAAGCAGGTGCATCAGCTCAGAAAGTTCTAAGCATTTCCAGGAATTCACTATCGCGCACTTGTGGCGCGATAGTGAATTCCTGGAAATGCTTAGAACTTTCTGAGCTGATGCACCTGCTTTTCGTAAGCTTCAATGTAATGTAATTGTAAGATTGGAATGCCCAGATGGTTCAATACATATTGCGTCCAAAAGTAGCGTGATAGGGAATTCCTGGAAATGCTTAGAACGTCCTGAGCAGATGCATCTGCTTTTTGTAAACTTCAATGTAAGTGTAATTGCAAGATTTGAATGTCCAGATGGTTCAGTGCATATTGCGTCCACACGTGACGCGATAGGGAATTCCTGGAAATGCAGAAAAGGTGTTCAGACAATATAAAAGACCCAAGCCGTGACCGTGCCAACCATTGTAGGTTTCAATCGTCACCATGGCAAGTGTTATGTCTCAACGCAATCGTCCGAAGTTTGTCCACGATGGACATATGTATACATTTGAAGCGCTGGACTGTTCAGGAACGATCAAGTTTTGGCGGTGTGACAAGCGCTACGAATACGGCTGCAAGGCAAGGATTCACACCTCCGTGGAAACAAATCAGGTTGTGAAGAAAGTGAACCTCCATTGTCACGGAGGAGATGCTGCTCGGGTAGACATCGCTGAAATTTGTACAGCCGTGAAGCGTCGAGCAGAAGATACTATGGAGACACCGGGTGCAATATTGAATGAAGCATACCAGAGTACCTCAAGTGGAGTGAGGGCACAGATGCCTGCGACAAGCGCTATGCGGAAAGTGATTCAACGAAGAAGGTGTGCTATCGAAGCGGCGCCGTCACAGCCCATGGACCAGGCATCGATCATCATTCCTGAGTCATACCAGACGTACGGTGATGAGCAGTTCTTGCTTTATGACTCAGGTATGGGTGATGTCGACCGAATCTTGATCTTTGGCCGGCAGTCCAACATTGCCTGGAGCAGCAGCATGAAGCACCTTTATGCGGACGGTACGTTCAAAATCGCACCTCCGCTATTCGCGCAGGTGTACGTCGTTATGGCACAGCGCGAAGGCTTCGTGCTTCCTGTCCTCTATGCATTGCTGCCGGACAAAAGGGAGACGACGTATCGCCGAATGTTTGAAGCTATTAAGGCGATGTGGCCTCGGCTGCCTCCAGAGTCCATCGCTATGGACTTCGAACTGGCGGCGATGAATGCTTTCAAGGCCACCTTCCCAGCCGCAGATATATATGGCTGTTTCTTCCATTTAATAAGGAACTTAAAGAAGAAATTGGCCCAGCTAGGATTGCTGAAAAAGTACAGAAGGGACGCTGAATTCGCAGTGGCCACCCGCATGATTATTGCGCTGGCGTTCGTCCCTGTGGACATGATTGAGGACGTCTTCGGTGAACTAGCTGGTCAATCACCGGCCGACTTGAACCCCGTTCTGGATTGGTTCGAAGACACGTATATAGGGCGTCCCACCAGGCGAGGCGATCGCCGGGCCCCTATGTTTCCACCACAAATGTGGTCCGTCTACCAGCGAACGCTGATGGGTCGCGATCGCACCAACAATTTCGTCGAAGCGACCCATCGGCGAATGCGAGCAGAGTTCGGCGTTGATCATCCCACACTGTGGAAATTCATCAACAGCACGAGAGCTGTGCAAGCGGGAAGAGATCATTACGCCGACCTGTACTTCAGAGGAGAAGAACCACCAAGACGGCGGCGGAAGGACATTCGATCTGATGAACGAATCCGCCGACTAGTTGATCAGTTCCACAGTCGCGTACCTGTAGATTATTTGCGTGCTATTGCATATAACTTCACTGTTCATTGATATTTTTCTAATAAAATAAAGTCCACATTTCGCTCCGCAATATAGCAGTACAGTCTCGCGACAAAATCTCCACAATCGCCTGGACCAGCGGCCCATCACTCGCTTCCTGGGCAACATTAGCGTAGATGAATATTTATGCTGCAAGTTGGAAATGCATTTCGCAAATACAGTTCGCAAAATGGCGGTGAACCAATCGACAATCAATCTGCTCAGTTTAACGAACGGCCAAAATCCAGAGAATACATAACATTAGAAAAGATGCTCTTATGAAACTATACGAAATACTGAACAGTATATCTGATGCTCAGTGAGCCTACTTAGTAGTATAGTTTCCTAGCCAGTGCCCATTGCTAAAGACCACCTCATAACTAATATTCTTCTTCTCTACGGGGTATGCTCATATGCGATCCAACGGTTTCACGGTTTTTCCCCGTTTTTAGTAAAAGCCTTTATTTTCATAAAAGCCACATTGCTCGGACGCTGGACGGGTACAAGGATAGTACCTGATAGCTGATGTTGCCAGCCCGGACGGTCTAGCGGATGAGCTTGCTGATCCGTTGACTGGCTGGGGGCAGTCGACGAAATGGAATATTCTCACTGATGACGGGCGCAAGGGACGCGCCCGAAAGCTCTGAGCAATGTGGCTTTTATGAAAATAAAGGCTTTTACTAAAAACGGGGAAAAACCGTGAAACCGTTAGACCACCTCATAGTTGGAATATTGCTCCCATTAAGAGAGCCTCAGCCAAGTTGTCCCCGTCAAGTTGGCCGTCGTCAAGTTGGCTCCCGTCAAGATGGACGCCGTCAAGTCGGCCCCGTCAAGTCGACCCCGTCAAGATGGCCGCCGTCAAGATGGCCGCCGTCAAGATGGCCGCCGTCAAGATGGCCGCCGTCAAGATGGCTGCCGTCAAGATGGCTGCCGTCAAGTCGGCCCCGTCAAGTTGGCCCCGTCAAGTTGGCCCCGTCAAGTTGGCCCCGTCAAGTCGGCCCCGTCAACATGGCCCCGTCAATATGGCCCCGTCAAGGTGGGGTGCACCCGATTTAGTAGAACCAAGGTTCAACGCCGTAACAGATCTTTTGGAAAAGAAATGAAACCGGTTACAGATAGTAAAGCGCGGCGATCTGCGCTTGCTGCTTACTAATTTTGAGCCTAACGTGGAAAAATTGATCCTATCGCATCATGTTCGGCCTTCACATTAATTAAGCGGCTACGAACAACAGCCCTCATCAAATGCTCGACTTAGGTGCCTTATTTTGCGGTCGAGAAAAACTCGATCTGGTGTTAAATAACGCACCATGCTGACGTTATTAACTGAACAGCAAAAACTGGAGAAGCGATACATTCACAACGATCTTCACCATCAGAAGGCCATGCTGTGATCCGCTATGCAACAACGAAGTTTAACTGTATGAAATGTGAGAACTATGTTTCCCGGACCAATTAAATTCTTATGATGCTGAAACGTTTTTCGGCGAATTCTTCCATCTTTGAATGCTCTGATTACCTGTGTCGCGAAATTGAGCGGGTAGGATTCGTCGTACAAGTTTGCCTGAAAGCCTCCGTTACTGGAAGTTCAGAATTTCATAAGTAAAAGTATTAACTTCGTGTGATTGAGAAAGTTTTTTCGGGAAAATTCATTAAACAGGAAACAGTACTCTGTTTGAAGCATATCCGAAGCGATCGTTTGACAACGGCTGCACATGCCTGAAGAACTGTTGGACTACAATGCCCTGTTGTTTAGGGTTCGATTGGGAAAGTCATAGTGGTGACAAGTTCAATACTTCATTGTGTGCTAAATGCAGACCACTGCTCAAGTACCTATTCAGGCAAGTTTACAATGAAGTCACCGCTAAGAAGCGCAACAACCTGCAGGGAATCTAACAAGGCAGTAAGGATGGCGGTAAACACTTGGTGGAGTACCCCAGGATGCTTATCAGCAATGAAAGGGATCCCTGGTTCCAAAAGGGTTGGGAATCACTGAACTACATGTACAAGTTCACAACAAGCTAACCGCACTAGGAGCACCTGAGGATAACAGAAGCAGGAGAATTACGTTGGGGAGTATGACGTGGACTCCGGCAAGTTGAAGGTCGGGAAAGGGGGCCCTGGCTCCGAGAAGGCTGGCAAACACTGTTGTATATTATACAACAACTTGGAAAGTAGCTGCACTTGACAGTGATTCGTCAGTCACAGCTCATAAATGACGTCATAGCCTTCTCAATCAAACCGCGTTGACTCAAATCCGCGTATACGGAGGGCCTACTGTATATTGAGATGGCTTTCTACGCATTCTTGCCGCTTTCGAGCGCCTGAAATTGAAATTGAACGAAACAACCCCTACCACCGCATGGATGGGAGTTATTAGGTAAAAGATCAGAAAAGATGATATATATACACATATATATATATATATATATATATATATATATATATATGACTCAGCTGTACTTACGGAATGTTGTCAACCCGTTTTTTCACCAACAGCAAAAAGTAAAGCTTTTAATTGGCGTACCTTTCGGGAACATGTTTTCCCGTCGTCAGCTCAGGATGAATGGCAACGAAGCTCTGTGGTTAGGAATCGACAATTAATAGGGCATGTTTTCGTGTGATCGGCCAATAGGGGAAAGGCACAAAGTAAATAGTGGCAAAAAGCGAATTGGCCAAATAAGGCCAATTCACTTCCGGAGACGGAAATTCCAGACAGTAAATTCCGGTAATTTCATGACTGTTCCAGGGCGCAGCAGTTCAAAGATAGTACTATGGTGTTCAATGCGTCGGCTCCACTTCCAAACCATTGTCCCTGTTTATCGTCCTATTCGATCGAATGTAAAGGGCCTCTTTGTTCATTGTGGTCTTCTAATTGTTGCCCAAACAAAGTAGCTCAGGGTTCAGCCCACTGGGACAGGTGGTTGTATGCTCCGCTATCGCTGAGGGCTTCATGCATTGAGCCATGACAACTGAAGGATTCAAAATTTGAGGTCTACCTCTATGCCTCTGCAGTTCACCTTCTGCATTAAGGTAACGTTGAAGGCATCTCATATGCTCCGTGAAACGATGTTTAATGGAATTTCCGGTTTCTCCAATATAGATTGCGCCACGTCCACATTTTACTGCGTAAACCACTCCAGGTTTGTCCTCCAGAGGAATAACGGTTTTGTCCCCACCGAGGATGGCTCTCATATTTGGTGTACTCCTGAAGTGTATTCTGAAGTCCAAAACGTTTCCTAATCTAACTAGCTTTTCGCCTAGTCCTTTGACGTACGGTATAGTGAGAGTGACCGTACTTCTGGTTTCGCTGTGTCTGGCAGATCCTTGCTTTAGTCTTTCACGAATGGTTGAACGAATGAGATCCATGGGATAACTATTGTTCTTCAAAGTTTTTGCAATATACGAAAACTCCTCATCCAAAAATTCTGCATCACAAATGCCGATCGCTCTGTCCACCAGTGATCTCACCACTCCTTTCATAACGGATCTCGAGTGATGAGAAAGAAAATTCAAATACCTGTCTGAGTGGGTTGGTTTTCCGTAAACTGTTGTTTTCAACAGGCCTTGTGATCTCATGATTAATGTGTCCAAAAAGGGTAATCGATTACTTGATTCTTCTTCAATTCTGAAAATAACCCGATTGGGAAC
This sequence comes from Trichuris muris, assembly GCA_000612645.2. NCBI lineage: Eukaryota > Metazoa > Nematoda > Enoplea > Trichinellida > Trichuridae > Trichuris > Trichuris muris. The sequence goes on from CBXJ02000282.1 coordinate 6,745,653, forward strand.
GCTATTGTTCAGCGTGTCCAGAAAACGACCCTTTTTTCCATTTTCTATTATGGCAAAAATGTTTCACGGAGCACATGAGATGCCCCCAACGTTACCTTAATGCCAAGAGTAGGGCAGAAGGTGAACTGCAGAAGCATGGAGGTAGACAGCAAATTTTGGATCCTTCAGTTGTCATGGTTCAATGCATAAAGGCCTCAGCGGTAGCGGAGCATGCAACCACCTGTCCAAGTGGGCTGAACCCTGAGGTACTTTGTTTGGACAACAATTACAAGACCAGAAAGATCAAAGAGGCCCTTCAGATTCGATCGAATAGGACTATAAACAGGGACAATGGTTTGGAAGTGGACGAGGCATGGAACACCTTAGTACTGTCTTTGAACTGTTGCGCCCTGGAACAGTCACGAAATTACCGGAAATTAAGTGTCTGGACTTTCCGTCGCCGGAAGTGAATTGATCTTATTAACTCAATTCACTTTTTGCCACTATTTACTTTATACCTTTCCCCTATTGGCCGATCAGACGAAAAGATGCCCTATTAATTGTCGATTCCTAACCACAGAGCTTTGTTGCCATTCATCCTGCGCTGACGACGGGAAAAGACATTCCCGAATGCTACGCCAATTAAAAGATTTATTTTGTTGCTTTTGATGAAAAACGGGTTGACAACATTCCGTAAGTGCAGCTGAGTCATGAGAACTAACGCGCCCATAATAATTTTAAATAATAATTTAAATTTAAACAATTGACCATTTAAACGCGTCATAATTTTAAACAATTGACCACGCAACGAATTTTTCTTCTCATTTCTTTTAAAAATTCAGCTTCCCATATTTCTGTGCTGGGAATATATGGAATCAAACCATATCTGTCCAAGTTTCTTCTTCTATATGAATCACTGCGTTGGTGGGTTCTTCCTCCTGGTGGTCTTGGAAAGTTTGTTGTGTGATTACGCAACATCCGTGTTTGTGCATGACATCTCTTTAAATCTCACTGATTTGGAGGGATCTCATCCACAAACATATATGTGGTGATAGTTGTATTAATTTGGTTTGACATATATATATATATATATATATATATATATATATATATATATATATATATATATATATATATATATATATATATATTGTCGGCATAACACATGCCTGCACTTCATTTGAAGTGAGTGAACTTGATGATCAAGTTACAGTACTTGGTTTGCTATTCGATTGGTACATTAATAAAGCTCTTGCGCTCTACATTTGGTGACCCGTTTTCTCCAGGTTTCATTTTGCAACCACTATGCCTAAATCACAGGACGGCATGCCACCTACAACATTGACGACTATCTCCACTACTATCAGCGTTCCCACATTCAACTCAGCGGACCCAGAGTTGTGGTTCGTGCGATTGGACCTCTTTTTCGCTCAGCAGAACGTTAGCGACGAGGCCACCAAGCTGCAACTGGCGTTCACGGGAATGTCTGATGAAGTGTTGGCCTCGTTTAGAGATTTCATCTTCAACGCGACTAAGGAAGCCAAGCCATTCACCGCCTTTAAACAACTTTGCCTAAAACGTTTAACAGACTCCAAGGAGCGACGTATCCATCAAGCGCTACACGCTGAAGAATTGGGCGATCGCAAGCCCTCAGAGTTCCTCCGGTATTTGCAGCAATTATTAGAGAGACCCTTATCTGACCCTATTCTCCGCGAGCTTTTCCTAAGCCGCTTGCCCAACCATGTTCGTTCTACGTTGGTCCCATTTTCGGACCTTGAATTGGGTCAGTTGGCAGAGGCTGGCCGACAGAGTCATCGTGCATCAGTCTACACCTATTTGTGCCGTCAGCCAAGCCAACGCAGCTACGGAAGAAAGGCTCCTACGTGTTGAGAAACTGCTGGAAGAACTTTTACTCGAGCAGCGTCGCCGCCCACGAAGTCCAAGGTCATCAGAAACACGCCGTTCTCCCACTCCGACGAGACTGGGCCGCTCCACAATGGCAGAAGTTCCGCTTTGCTACTATCACCGAACTTTCGGAAACAGGGCACGGAAATGCACACCACCGTGCGCTGCTGATTCCAGGTCGGGAAACGCCGCAGGCCAACGGCGTTAACGGCCGTCGTTGGCCCCAAGGAAACTAGCCGTTGCATGTATGTCACTGACAAAATTAGCGGAACCAATTTCTTGGTCGACACAGGCGCTTCTGTCAGTGTCCTTCCATCTTTCAAATCTCGACAGCTGCACATGCCAAGCCCGCAGGCATTACAGGCAGTGAACGGGACATACATCCGATCTTTTGGAAAGAAAACTCTTCCCATTCAGATCAACGCATTGCCAATACTTGAGTGGACCTTCCACCTCGCAGACGTCCAGGTACCCATTCTTGGCGCTGACTTTCTCTACCATCACGGGCTAGTGGTGGACCTAAAACGTCAAATCTTATATCCGGAAACCTCAGCAAAGCTTGGACTGTTGCAGTTAGCACATGAAGCTCCACAAGCTCACAGGTTCCACCAACTTTTGCACCAATTTATCAAGGATTGCGACAGTTCATCACAGAGCCCAGGGACACACCACACAATGCACGTCATAGAAACGACAGGACGTCCGGTACATTTCAAGCCTAGGAGATTGCCACCCGCCCGTTTACAAGCAGCTAAGAAACATTTTGACGACTTGCTGCATCGAGGCATTGTTCGTCCTTCCAACAGCTGTTGGGCGTCTCCGTTACATTTGGTCCCGAAAAAGCAGCCAGGGCAATGGCGCCCCTGCGGAGACTACCGCGCGTTAAACCAGTGCACCGTGCCGGACCGTTATCCTTTACCACACATAGCCGACTTTAACCACCAGCTTCGGGGTAAGCGCATTTTTTCAAAAATTGACCTTGAACAGGCATACCATCAAATCCCAGTGCGACAGGAAGACATCCCTAAGACTGCGGTTACCACACCATTCGGCCTTTTTGAGTTTGTCATGATGCCTTTTGGGCTTCGCAACGCAGCCCAAACCTTCCAGCGATTTATGGATGAGGTTACCCGGGGCCTAGACGGCTGTTTCGTCTATGTAGACGACATCCTGTTAGCAACCGAAACGGAAGACGAGCATTTTACCCTATTGAAGCGTCTCTTCCAACGTTTCCGGTCCTACGGAGTTCGGGTAAATCCGGCGAAGTGCCTGCTGGCCACTCATACACTGTCTTTCCTTGGGCACCAGGTGGACTGCGAGGGCGTGAAACCCGCGCCGGACAAAGTAGCAGCCGTGCTGAATTTTCCAACACCGACAACGACTAAGGAACTGCGTCAGTTCCTTGGCATGATAAATTTTTACAGACGTTTCCTTCCAAACATAGCATCTACAGTGGCCCCTCTTGACGCCCTCGTCTCAGCCAACTGCCAAACAATACGGTTGTCAGAAGTTGAGAAGCAATCGTTTGAAGACGCAAAACGAACGCTGTCGAACGCTACCTTGCTGTATCACCCCGATCCATCATCCCCCTTAGCCTTGATGGTAGACGCTTCTGACAAAGCCGTAGGAGCCGTTTTACAGCAGAAGACGAACGGTGTGTGGAAACCAATAGCGTTTTTCTCTAAGCGACTCCTCCCGCATCAACAGCGATATAGCACTTTCGGAAAGGAGTTATTAGCCGCTTATTCAGCAGTGCGCCATTTTCGCTCATCAGTCGAAGGCCAACGTCTTACTATTTATGCGGATCATAAACCGCTCGTGCACGCCTTTCGTAACGCATCTCAGTCCCTCAATGACAGAGAAATTCGCCATCTAGAATTCATCACCAGTCTCGTCTCAGACGTGCGACACGTTAAAGGGGCAGAGAACGTGGTCGCGGATGCCATGTCGCGAAACATTCATAGCCTACAAGGGAACGAACTTCTTTCCGCCCAGAGGATAGCCATTACGCAGTCCACAGATCCAGAGCTCGATTCAGTCAAGAAGGACACATCTCTTCAGCTCTACCCGCGATCGGTAAACGGTTGTGACTCCCCTCTTTGGGTTGATGTCTCGACTGAGCCCGCAAGGATATACATCCCTGCCAGTCTCCGACGATCTGTTTTCTCCGCTATCCACGGCCTTTCGCACCCAGGCGTACGCGCCACCAAACGCCTCATGCTATCTCGTTACGTTTGGCCTGCCTTAAAAAGGGACGTTTCAGATTGGACACGTTCGTGCTCTGCTTGTCAACGCTCCAAAGTCCATAGGCACACGCGAAGTCCAGCAAGGGAGTTTCCCATGCCTAGTGAGCGTTTTGAACACGTGCATCTGGACATAGTGGGTCCTCTACCGCTTTCTGAAAACAAGCGTTACTTACTTACCGCCGTTGACCGTTTTTCAAGGTGGCCGGAGGCATGGCCATTAGGAGAAATTTCGGCCAAGGCAGTAGCACGGATTTTTTTTAGAGAACTGGATCGCCAGATTCGGGGTTCCTTCCCGGGTGACCACGGATCGAGGACGGCAGTTTAACTCAGACCTTTGGTCAACGTTTAGTAAGCTTCTTGGATGCCAGCACATCTGCACGTCTTCCTACCACCCCCAGTCAAATGGCATGGTAGAGCGCTTACACCGCCATTTGAAATCCGCTCTCACCGCTCATACGCTCCATAACCGCGTCCGCTGGACGGAGGCACTCCCTCTCGTGTTGCTTGGTTTGCGCACAGCTGTCAAAGTGGATTTAGGACACGCGCCGTCCGAATTGGTTTATGGGTCTTCATTAAGACTACCTGGTGAATTTTTTGAACGCACTGCTACGGACATCAGCTCAGACCCGTCTGGATACGCCGACCGTCTCAAGAGCACCATGCAAAGACTTCGGCCAGTAGCGCCTCGCGCTAACCTACGGTCACCTTTCGTTAGCAAGGACCTAGCCACCTGCACCCACGTATTCCTGCAATCACCTTCTAAACCGCACGGCCTAGCACCTCTGTACTCAGGGCCACACGCCGTACTACGACGAACCAGTAAGACCGTAACAGTCAACATTAACGGTCACGAAACGACAGTAGCAATAGACCGCACAAAACCAGCCTTCATGGCAAACGAACCACACGCTCACTCTTCCCACGCCTCTTCACGACGTGTCAGCTTCCGTACGCAGCAAGTCTGAGAGGGGAGTAATGTCGGCATAACACATGCCTGCACTTCATTTGAAGTGAGTGAACTTGATGATCAAGTTACAGTACTTTGTTTGCGATTCGATTGGGACATTAATAAAGCTCTTGCGCTCTACAATTAGATTAACCGAAGTGAAATTGTGCAGCATTGGATCAGTTATACTTAACCACAGACAGCATTTACCCTCAGCGGGAATTCCATTGGATGAGCAAAGTAATTTCCTTTGGCGTACTCGAATTGGTCGCACTCTTGATGTTGCGTTTTGTGACTGTTTGTTAGTAATGCAATAGCCAAATGTAGAGCAAGATATTTTTGCGATGTAGCAGCAGTCAACCTGCAGTGCTACAAAGTGGTTACTGGTTAAACAGCAATAAAAGCGTGCTTACGGCGAACAAACGGTTTATTCACCTTTCTGGTGAAGCGCAGCGCGCAATTTCATTTCACCACTCACGACAGAACGCGTTTGGAAACTTAAGGACTATTTATTTCTCATATAGCATCTTTAGACTGCGCTGAACGCGGATACGGCACCTTTCTCGTACTTCACTTCCTAAGCCGGCTTCTACAGCGAAGCGTCTCTGCACAACTGGTCGACACAAACCAAATGTGCGTTTATTACTTTTCATCGATTATCAGCGAAGTTCAGCAAATGAATCCGTATATAGTTCGACGGCGATCAGATAAGCTTTACCACTATGCAACGGGGCATCGTTCGCCAACGGACGGCAGCAAAATAGAGCGGACAGTTTTCGTCAGCTGAAAACAATGGTAGTGCGAAAAAGCGATAGGCAGGCATGATCATCGCGGCAGGTTGCGCAGGTTGGTTGAAGACGGGCGTTTTGGCTTCTTGTCCTTCAAATTGGCGAGATACTGTCAAACACGGGGGTGTGTGCACGAAGCGTGAAAACGTCAAGACAAAAGTGGCAGCGATGGGCAAACGGTAGAGGAAGAAAAAGAAGAAGAATGGTGTCGAGCCACGCAGTCGACTGGAGGGACAGCAAAAGCGTATCGTGTCCTCCTGGCAGTGCGGTTCGCCAAGCAACGAAACGATAAGGAAAAATGAAATTCCGCAGAAAAAGCAGCATAGCGGGTGTGTACACAATGTTGATGATGTTGATCAGGCAGAACAATTAGGGCAGTGAGGAGATTAAGGTGCGGGACCCCTTCATGGCAGCGATTATTTGAAATAAAGTACTAAAAAGCAAAGCGATTAGAAAAGTGTAACGCCACCAAGAAAGTTGTTCACGAGTTTACAGGCAGGTTTTTAAGGGACGCCGTCCTGTTCCCACGGATGACTGATTGACTAGCGATTCGTCGTCGATTGGCAGAGAATGGTTCACATCCGAAAGTCTGGTGATGATGACCAGCTCGGACGGACTACATCTGCTGCTGCCGGCGTAGATGGCGCAGTTTGCGCACTACTTTGAACTTTCTCCTTCTCTTCTTGCTGCCTTTACCCCAGGCGCCAATGACGAACGTTTCGATGTCGCAGTGATTCTCTCCGCGGGCTATGCGGAACAAGCCCTTCTCACCCCAGTCTTCTCCCCAAGAATTGGCGCACAGCTGAAATTAGGAACCTTCATGGTCAAACTCCGTCGACCACCGTTGGCGTGTTGGAAGAATATGCTCAGAAGCAATGAATGCCATGCTTACCCAGTATTTAATCGGTGTGCCAGTTGAATGGTCGACCCCCCAGCTGAAATGCAGGTCCATTAAAAGTTCGCTGATGCAAACAAACTGGACTACCCAATAATGCGGACTGAATGGTATCCGGACTTCTCATATGGAGGACCTTTGTCTGCGGCAAGTCGAAGATGACGGTAGACACCGCTTTTGTACATGAAAAAATCCTCATGCACCAGAAAGGTAGCTAAAAGATGTCATTTGCAATTTGGCGAGCCAGTCAGCTCAGACGGCATTGGAGTGCGCACCTTGCACGGGACCGTTGGCCATGATTTCCGTCATGATGTCGTCCTCCTGGAAACGGAAGCGCTTTAAGATACGGACGTTCTGAGCGCCGTTGGCAATGCTCCTACGCTGGTGGATATGCGATAGGGAGGCGTCATTTTGAAAATCCGCTTGTCTTCAGAGCCTGAAGGGCAGTTGATGTCCGCCGGAGATGTCGACCGCGGGATTTGGCATACGCCCGGCTCGTTCGTTCGGCCGCTAACGTACGGGTAGCATTCCTCGCTGACCACACTGAAGACGGGGCGCATCGGTAATGCGACCGGTCAGGTAAGGCAAGCACGAAAATAGCGCGCACCCGTATTTCCGTATGTACCACCAGGCCCGATCCAAGTATCCACCATTGCATCCGCGCTGTCTAACCTGGTTGCAGGACAACAGTTGCTGACTGGACAGCACGTGGTGGTATTTGCCGCCCGATTGGATGGCCAAACGATCAGCAGAAACAGCTGCAAGATGATCGAGAATGTTAGCGGAACAATTCGAATCTGATTGGCCTAACGCAATGGCGCTCATGGTTTTGCCCTTTCGCCTTACTTAGGTCCTTACTGAGCGGTGGCCTACCTGCCGTCAGGCGCAAAAATTTATAGCTGCTATATTTTGGTGTTTAGTTCATTTACTCCCACAGATGTTTCATATATATATATATATATATATATATATATATATATATATATATATATATATATATATCGGAAGACAGGATGTCTTTTAACGGGAGCATGGATCTTCATGTTGTACTTTTTTACGGATTTTGTACCGTTACTTTCTGTACGTGATGGATCTGTAAAGAACTTACAGATCCATCACGTACAGAAAGCAACGGGACAAAATCCGTAGAAAAGTACTATATATATATATATATATATATATATATATATATATACCGGCGTATAAGGCGAATCCATAATGCGAAAAACTGGACCGCAAAATTAGGGGTCGACTTGTACGCCAGGTCGACTTATACGCCGTAGGGACAAAATCCCATAGGGACAAGTTACCCACTTACAGTAAGACTTGGGCAGAAGGATTTAAAGATTTCAGCATTTAGAACAGTAAGTCACTAAAATTGCTTAATTTTAAAGCTTTCCATTGCTGCATACACGACAAAGCTAGTTTGCACACTTTACTTAAGATAATTCGCCGTATTCACTTAAGATATCAACACTTAATATGAATCATAACTGCACTAAACTAAAATCAAGAGGTCGACCTATACGCCCGACATAGGCAAATGACGAAAATTCGACCGCAAAATTAGCGCCCGACTTATATGCCGGTCGACTTATACGCCGGTATATATATATATATATCAACAGCTCGTACATCAACATAGATTTCGCCCATACAAGCATTAATGTGGGGTAATGTTAGCACTTACGTAGAAAATGTTCAATGATGCTGCGCGACTGCAATAGTATAGAGTGCATACTAGGTTCGACGTTACCTCAGCGCGCCTACATCAAAAGACAAGAAAGCAGTTGATACTGCGAGGGTAGTGTTTTCAGTGCAAGACCATCCAGCCGTCTGTCCTATCTTATAATCACTGATTAAATATTTTTTTGTGCAGTAACGCTTTTGCCTCCCCCTGATTTGTTTATTCCTTTTTGTTTACAGCTAGGAGCCGACTGTTGCATTCTACGAGGACCGACTCGCATACACATATTTAGTCTGCGCTTTGAATATAGAATTTTTTGTAACCGTGCGACTATGCATTGCTGTTATTTTAGACAGCAAGCAATGCACCGCTACTTTCTCGCTTTGCGCTAATCCGCAGCTTCCGGGATAACCCACACCCTGTCTTCTGCGGAATATTTTGCAACAGAGTTTGGGTAAGTAAACAACGGTGTGAATAGTCAACATTACAAAACAGCAATGATACAGCTTGTTCTCGCATAACGCTTTCCATTAGGACGCTCTGCACCATCATTTCCCTACTCTTTGCGTACGTCGTATGAGGCGGCGTCACAGTACATAGCTTAGCTTACATTTGGTATGACGGCTAAGCTGGAAGAGTCATGCGGTTTATGTTGTATCGACAAAGAGTCCTATTTTCAAGATTATATATATATATATATATATATATATATATATATATACAGTCGGCCCTCGTTATACGCGGATTCTATACAACGCGATTTGTCCGGCGTGAAATATTGACGTCATCTTTTCACAAAGACATGAGAACCGCTGGCCGGCATTATATAATAGTTGCACTAGTGTAGTTGCATGCCTATGCCGCAGCGTGATCATCTGCACGGGCGCGAAAGACTTTTTCTGCCCACAACGCTCTCTAAACCGTGCACAATGCTAATGAGGCGTTGTCATTTTTCTGAATGCCCATTATTGCTTCGTGCTCGTTGTCGAGCCCGCCCGCTGTGCACAAATATCATCCATTCATGGAACGTGGCATTATGGTTACACGAGGAATAACGGCTTCGTTGTAGCCGCTACAAGATGTATTCGACGAAGCGAAGAAAAGGGAGAGACAGCTCCCTATAACAATGTTCTTAAATAAAGATCCGGCAGCTGCGGAGCCAAACATTTTAACGCGAGAAGTTTCGCTACCAACAAGTTCAAGAAACCCTACGACTGGATGGTCTCCAGGGGATCTGCGCTCGCCTACAGAAAGTGGGTAAATTGTCTGACTCCTGATGCGCTAAACGTTTCTGCCGTAGACGTTTTGTTCTATGTGATGCTCAGGATTTCTGCTTAAGTGCGCCTGTGTATTTTATATTTCCCCTGCTCTGTACCCATTCCGCGCACCAGTACATCGCTTAGCTCATTAAAGCAAGGCGAGTCCCAGGTGTTTAAAGAAAGAGCATCTTGCTTTCGTCCTTTCTTGTATCTAATGGCCTGGATTCTGATGGTTGGCCCCATTGGACAAGCGCAGTCTCATTCATGTCATTATCACGTAGCTAGATTACGCAGTACCAAGCTTTGAAGGTTCACTAGGTATGATAACCGTTCCGGAAGGAATTCAAGGGGGTAGGACGAAATACGCGGCTGGAATACAATCTATTTGGCCTTTTCATAGGGTATCCTATATGACGCGGAATTCGTTTTACGCTGTGTAACGTTCAAAATCCGGGACGAATTAGCCGCGTATAACGAGGGCCGACTGTATATAGTACTGAATACACTGGCTTATGCTTCAAGATTTTACACATATGTACATATTCGTTCATGTACTATTGACATCTCGCCAAACCGCGTAACCATCCCTTCTTGTTGACGAAGGTGCAACTAATATTCCAAAAGCTGCATGCGCGCGTTCGACCAGAAGTTTCTAATTAACGGTCAAGATGCACCGGCATGAAATCAGTGAGCAGCGCGGCGTCGGCGCTAAAGTGGCAACACTTCCGGAAGCTTTATTTCCGGAAAGTAGCGTTTTGCCATTCTAGACGACCAACTGTCTGTTCCATTGTAAAGACGTCTCGTTGATTTGTAGGTCATACCCTGGGCGGACAGGCGCCGTTCATCAAAGTGAAGACGTTACGTATACGTACAGCTCGTTCCCAAGACGGGGTAACCCGTCGCGGTCAACTGCCGCAGCTCGCTGCGGATAGATCAAGTGGCGATCAAAATTTTCAGCTACCGCTCGAGAGTCCTTATCGGAGCGCTTACGCTATTTCTCCCTATCTACATTTGTATGGCGCACTTGCGCTCCTTGGTCTTCCGTCCAGCGGCGGGGTCACTTTGAAGGGTCCAATCGGGGAGCCTCGGAGGGTTGGCACCTTCGATTGTATTGTCAGGGTGCCGCGCTGTCGAGGCATTTGACAAACGCGGTTTCCCATCAAGGCGAACAGCGCACGTGACTGTCACTGACGTTTGACAACTTTATACTACCCTTCAGGGGTGTTAACGTCTCCGGAAGATGAGCAGATAATTCCAGGCGGGGAAGGCCGTTCAATTTTTGGTTACCCTTTGGGTCGCCGAATGGCAGCACGCCGAAATTGATGCCAGACTGCTGCCTCCCTTCGCCGTCGTCACGGAAAGGGGACGGACGCCCTCCGTTTTGGCTCATCTCCTTCTGTATCCGTCCTTTGGTGCTTTGCAAGGACGAGCAAGGGGGACCCCATTCGCGCACGTTGCAGGGCGAATGTAGGATTGCGCCGCCGAGCCTACCTGTCGTCGAGAAGGCCCACGAAGCTCCGCAGTTGCCTTGGTCTCTAACCGGATAAATGAAGCCGGGCCAGCGCTCTCGGGCGTCGAATCGTTCCGGCATGGGCAGTGTGGGTTCAATCAGAATCTCGTTCATGTTCTTGACGCTTCTTTCCGGGTACAGGGTGCCCAATCGATATTTGACGCCATCGTCCAACGTTTGGCCCCAAAAGGCCGAATAGTTGGTCGCCTTCCAGCTGCAAAACCCCCACCCGTCAAAACCGGTACGCAACGCGGTCCGCTGATCCTTCGCCTGCCTGTATTGTCCTTGGGAGACTTGGCGCAGCAGGTCTTCTTGAATAAGGCAGACGTTCCTCCGTTCGCACTGCAGCTCGTACCGTTGGCCCGATGACGTGCATGAGCTGCGGAGCGCAAGTTTAGTTAAGAACGAGGGAGCCCGTCGGTCGACCACCTACCAACTGTTGCAATTTACTTTGTAAGGTCCACCGACAGGGTAGTACGTACCAAGCGCGTCTCGACAGCCTGCAAAGCGAAAAAAAGTAGTACCGGCATCTTTTTCTGACCGGCCGACCGCTCCCGGTCACGCCCTTACCTTCGGTAATTGTGTCGGGTCGCAAACCTTCGCATACCGCCTTGAAGTCCGGGCAACAGTCGTCCCCGTCGTTCCGCTTGCAAAAGCGATCGCAGTAGCATAAGTGATCGCCAAGTATGGGCATCGTGCAATCGTCATCCCTGCTTTCGCAGCATTGCACCGGCTTTCGCATAAGGCAGTAGTTGCCGGGAATGCCGTCGAAGCCGATGGCGCTCGTCGGGACGGAGAGGAAGATCGACCGGATGAACAGAAGCAAGAGGGCCCATTCCGCTCGGGCGGCGACCGTTCGTTCTCCTTTGACCATAGCGCTCGCTCGTCGACTCTGCACGTTCAAGGATGGGCTCGCTGGGCGACGCCCCTGACTTCCTGAAAAATGCGCACGCACCGTTGCCTGCATGAATTTAAAAGCTACGTTATGCAAATGAGCGCGATAGCTCCATAGGGCGCGCCGGCTGACGATGCACGACAACGCAGATACGGAACGGCCGTGCGATAAAAACTGATTGGCACCTCGGCCTGATCACCTATTTCAGCAGTTCTCTGACGCTGACGATTCACCCAACGCAGGTATATTTGTAAATGTCAAAAGCGGTGGTGGTTACTCGAACGCGGCGCGTTCGATTAGTAAAAGATCAACAGCGAAACCTGTCACCGCCGTGAGAAGGGGTTTGAAGGACGACAATAAATCCTGAGCCACCGCCGTCGCGCGCTTTGGTCGAACATCGACGCGTTGTAGCACCAATTGGTCGGAGCCTTGCCAGGAGGTGCGCAGGCAAGAAGTTTCGCTGGATATACGACGACGAAGACTGAATGAGCTGTTCGTAGGACCGAAAACATCTGGCGGCGCAGGAGCACCTGAGGCGCTGGCGCGGCGGCGG
>CBXJ02000282.1:6760815-6829222 GCA_000612645.2 Trichuris muris
TTTTTCAACCTGCCACGCTCACTCGAATTTCACAGGATTTATCAAAGAAATTAGACAGAGCAGTTAACAATCTCTTACAGTCAGAGATAATGCGCATAAAGTCAGTGTTACGTTTCTCTAGCAATTGTTAACCCAAGAAGCATACTTTCTGCGTTATTATCGCAGGACCAACTCCAGCAACACCGAAAGCTTAATCAGACAGATTTCCTTACTTAGTAAATATTAATGTGAAGGCATAGAATACCTTACCGTACGTATACCTCACCTTATTCCGCAATTGTGGCTGTTATTCACCTTGAGATTCTAAATCCGGTGCTGAATCCGCGGCCAATTTAAAATGTACTTACCTATGCTCGTCTGTGCAGGCAATGAAGTGCTGGCCGAACTTAAATATTCATTACTTCACGCCCAAATCGAAAGCGAAAACCAGAATGTTGGAAGCAGCAGTCAGCAGAAAACTAAGCTGTAGTAATTAATGCATCTGCAGCGTTGCCATATGCAAAAGTTGCAGTTAAACTTAAAGCGTTGAGATTGCCAAATTCACGCCACTACTCCATAAATATACAATGCCTCTTGTAAAGCCAAGGCGAAGAAATAATTCCGACATCTTAGCCTTCTGGCATTAAGGACAAAGATGAGCATTCCACGACGGTTACTCCTATAGGAAAGTCGAAGACCGCGCCATAATCCTAAGTAGCATCCGACGAAATTAAAGAAACCGTTTAACTGCTATTTGTACTGACGGCAATCCCAGGATCGGCTTGCATTGAACCGATATCTGCTTAAAGCCATTCAATTACTACTGATGGGATTGCCGAAAATTCAAACAATGGTTGGAACGGTATTGAATGATTGATTTACTCAGCCCAAACGTGAAACGGAAATATGACACGCGTTAATGGCGAAATGTAAGAACAAATTCCCGAATAGCATAAAAAGCTAAGCCCTAACTTACTGCGCAGCACAAGGCATACATCACTGGCGCTCAATCCGCTGAAGGCGCCTATCAACGGAAAAAGTAGGCGAAAGATCTGTCTTACAGAAAAACTGGAATCTCGAAACGCTTCAATAATACAATTCAACTCCCACCGAGAAGACGAAGATGCACTTTGTCCATTCTGCAACAAACATCATGTCACGCATAAGAACATAATTGGGGAGTAGTTGGCCTAACTTGAAAACTGAAAGGAACGAACTGCCCGAAGCTACGTTTCTTCGAACTTCTTGGACACAAACAGAGACGCGCTTGGAACCAAACCTTTAAGACGAATCAATCAGCAACGACAGCGACGTCGCGCGCGCCTCACCTAAATCTCGCAAGCTTTTCTGCTTGTCCACCTCGGTGAACAGGCGACGGGGATAGGTCGAGTAGAGCGCGAAATCTCCACCGATCAAACTCAGAGCCGCAACGTCGTCGTAGATTTTTTGCAGCTTGTCGTCGGCGCCAAATTTTTCCCTAAGCACAACGCCATCCGATGATCGCACCTGCAAAACAACAAAAGCAATGCGCAATACGGCATCAAAACGGCGCTCCCTTCGAGTGGGCAACGATGCACTACAAATTTGAACCTGACTATCATGTTAGCGATATGGTAGCTGAGGATGACTGACTACCATAGCTTGAATGCTCGAGAAAACCTGTTAACAGTTCTACCCACCTGAATGGCACATGTATCGCTATCAGTACGACGCTGAGGCGGACCCGTAGCGGCTGGCAAATGCTTGTCGGCAGAGTTGTTCGTACTTCCGCCTTTGTTCGCGCGGTTCTCAAGAAAACAAAGAGCAAACGGAGATAAGTTCCCTGCAAAATGAACGCAAAAGTCATAACTACCATAATGGAAACGGCCTGTCGGTCCAGTTTGATCTGCTCAAGAACGCGCTTGCTGAAAGGGACATGCAAATTTGTGAACAGCCTAAAGACCGCATACCGAGCTCTGGTGGCATCCAACTTGTCCTGCTTCTTTTCCTTTATCCACTTGCGCATTTCCTGCTCCTGCAAGCTGAAAGCGGTACGCCTGGCTGATGAACGGCGAGGCGACCGGATGAACACCAGAGTTACCGTTCACGGGCCGTGGTCAATTCCTGACCCCCCTTTCGCCTTGCCTTTTCCAGCTCGATCGCCTTCGCCCGTTCTTCCTGCTCCCGGCGTTCCTTTAGCTCCTTCAACTTCTCGTACAACCTGCGCGCGGCAAGTGAGCCAGTTTTAAATTGGCGGCAACCGAAAACGAACTCCTTTTGACGTTGCTTCGCCTCTTCCGGAGTGAACACCTTGCTGCCTTCGGTTGATTCCGAAAAATTCAAATGCCCAACGCGAGAGGCATGCCCGCTGGCCATTTCGGCGCTCGGAAACGTCTTTCCACAACTAAACGAGTACGTATGAAACAGAGAATAGTAAACGAGCCATTTTAAAGGGAGGGTTCACCGTAAGGGTCAAGTTAACGATGGACATTGACGACTTCACATCGCTTTCATTGAACTTCAATTAGTTGCCTTCCGTAACACGCGGGGCAGCTCAGCACGGGTCTTCAGCCGAACGAAAAAGAAAAGGATAATGACAGAAAGTAAAGAACAATTCACTCAAAACCAAAACACGCGATTTCATAATGCGGACGTCAGTTTTCGTTTTCTCGTTAAAAATGAGTCCGAATTTTTACGAACACTTAACGTTTGCAGCTTTGGGCTGCTTCTTTCCCCCATCGTCAGTGCCTATACGAGAACAATACCTCAAGCACTCGAAAACCAACATTCGCATCACTAAAACGCAATATAGATTGTACGCTAAACAATGCCCCTGTTCATTACCCGCACTGCTCGTCGCGCCTTGAGGCGTGCGTAGTTTTTCCTCGAGGTATTATTATAGCAATTATTGAAATCCAATAAAAACAGCACGAAGTCGTCAATGAGGTCCAAGGGTGATTCATTTTTAAAAAACGAACATTATGTAATAACGCTTTGAAGTCAGTTGCACCAGCAGGTAATCTCAGCTAGTTGAGCTCCCGTCAGTAAGTTCCGCAGTGAGGAAGCAAAGCATTTCAAAAATTGCTTACTCATCGCACTTCATTGAAACCGTATTGCTGTCCGCTTGCAAACTGTTGCTATCTAGGAGAGCAATCCGCGCATGCGAGCTGGAGGGATGGCGCAACAACCTACCGCTGGCCGTCGACGTCGACGGCCCAGGATTGGGTTCATTAAGCGACACGGGCGCTTTCTCGTTTTCATGCGAAACAATCCTAGAATTTCTGCATTCACCAGTGTATCTATCACCAGTGCACAGTCAAACCAACCAGTCGACAAGGTCGCTCAGTTCGCTGCGCTTTGCGCTGACCAAAGCACGATCGCTAAAAATCGAAGGTCAAATGCCGAGCAGCAAGCAATGTGGACTACTAACATCAACGCTTCGTCGAAGCCCATCTCCATAAGGGGTCACCTTTAAGTTTTCGGAGGCCGACATCGCTGACGAGAGGGGAAACCAAGCAACGAATGCAGACAGAAATACAGTATTTATTTATGGAAGCGCAGGCAGGAATTGTTCAAATTGAAAATTAGCACCGGCTAACACGTACGATGCCACCACAGCGTTATTTGCCCATTATAATTTCAAAAAACCCATGTGCAAGCTAAGCAAGACCATTTAATTTATTGGCTGGCTAGCAGATCCCATTTGCTTGCTCCTTTGCCGAGAGCGTACTTGCCCAGCAAGGCCTTAAGTACGGTTCTAAGTGCGTTTTAATGTAGGGTACTAGAGTCCATCCAAAATCAACAATACAGAGTGCTATTAGCAGGTACGTCTTCGACCATGGTTAAACTTTTCCTTAGAAACAAAAGGTTATACGAACTCGATTTGTGCACAATCAAATGAAAAATGATACTTTGGGTCTTGGTACCTGTCCGCCTGTGAGCAAAGCTTGGCCCTAACAGTAATCAAGTTTACCGTTACCCTTTAACAGTACGGTAGCCTAGGAGGGGTACAGGACGTTTGGCCGCCAGGGACATTTGACCGCCGGCGCAGAACTTATTGTACCTCATATTACGGGTTCTACTCCTGTTTACAAGGCATAACTTGCATTTGTGTTTCTTCTATTGGTGAAAAAATTTGATCCAACTGCAGGGTCTTTGTCCAAAAATTGCGGTGCACTGCTACTGCCTGCGAAGCTTTGCTCGAAGCCTTGTTCCGAGTTTGGGATCTGGTATGCTGCGCGCCCCCCCCCTTCGTACTGTAGCATGGCGTCATGTTAGGAAAATCAGGTACTGAGACGGCAGTTCCGTGACGTCACGGTTCGCTAAACGAAGCGACGTCAGCACCGCTGTCTTGTGCTGAGTGCGTGTACTCCTCGCTAGCGTTGCCTCAGCAGACTGTTTTTTGCGATGATTTTCGAAATTTAAGAGTGCAGGTGTCTTAGCTTTCTTAAACATTCATGTCTGAACGCGCAACGCTTTTACCGCAATTACCACATCCGGGGAACCTGAAGTATCCGGGCGTAGAGTTTATCCCATATGGAAAGTGGCGGACATGCTGCATCGCGTCCAAACTAATCTTGGGCAACTGCATGAGGCTTCGCTTTTACCGCAACAGTGGATGCAGCTCATCAGAGCTCAACTAATCAATCTCCAGGCTGCTATTCACCTTTTCCGACAACAACCCAACTACCCGAACTGTTGCGTTCTCTGTCACGATGACATGGCAGACATTAAAGACAATCCTCCTCCAATCTACGATGCCGGACGAGCTTTTTATCTATTAATGAAAGAGGGAGGTCTGTTCCTTTTGTTTTAGACCGCTATATATTGGGACGAGCAGACCTCACATCTTGTGAATTCTGCAAATAAACATTGATTTGGGATTACTTCGACGGTTTATCTTTGCGACGTTATGTGCTTCAACCCAGTTCTTCTGTACTAAGCGTATACGTTTGTCGCTGGCCCAGCATCACTACACTCTTATTGGGTTGACGTTCGCGGTTAAGAAGTGCAGGTGTCTCTGTTGCGTTTAAGTTTCAGGTTTGCTTTTGTTGGCTCATCTTTGCGGTTAGCATTTACGGTTAGATTAGGTAGATGGCAGTCAGCGCCAGTTAACCATAGCAGTGCAGCAAACAAATCAGCATGTCACACAGTTTATTCATGAGCGATGATGTGCTCATTCACAAAAAACAAACTGTATAAGACGTCGGGCCATCAGCGTGGCGGCGAAACGGTTACGATATGTTCTATTATTTTGAGGAACGGATCCTCATGACGTTCAAGCCTTCGCCGCCACATGTACTCCTCCAGGTACGACGTCATTGTCGACCTGGAGGTGCCGCACCGTCTTTTGTGCTGCCGCTTAAGGTCAGCCCAAAGCGACTCAATTGTTTGGGTATGCGCCCCTGTCAGTGGGTTGACGAAATGTAGAGAGTGGTTAACACGCAAATGCGTGTAACCCTAGTTGGACAGGGACGCATATCCTTTCCATTCGTCCGTCATGACGGTGGCACTCTGATGGACGTGCCTCCTTATAAAACCCATGAGGGTGTGCCTGCTGCGGTCGGCAATGGGGGCCAGGACGCAGTGCCCTGTTTCACGGCATACCGCGCCGATGATCCACTGAGTGGGAAGCACTCGTCCGCGGTTGTACTTCCGCTTGGAGAAGACGCTTTCGTCTACCTCCACCGTCTGCCCTGGCCCTCCCAGCATCACAGGATGGCTGGACAACCACTGTGCCGCAACCTTCCTCAGAGAGGAGTTCCACTGTATGACGTTAATTTTTGTCATACCTGAAACACAATCTGCGCAAATGAAGGAGCTGCGACATCTGCCAGTGATCATACCCAAGTTAAGCATGCAGAATTTGGCGGATGTTTCCTTCTGGCTCCAGTAGAAAATGAAGCGGACCACAGTGTGCAAGTCCAACTTCGTGCCTGTATTATGACCATATTAGATGTGAGGCAACTGAGGCTCTTATTAAGGTTACCCTCCAGCCACGTGTCCTTACGCACACATACTTCTTTTCTGCACGCTTTTCGGGAACATCTCCACCTTGCATGCCGGCCGTCCCTCCACCGGACTGTCATGCGCCTTAAGCATGTGCAAAACCTTTGGCGGTGGAGAATGCCGTGCTGTTGGAGGAAACTGAATGCTGTCTTCTCGTCAGTGACTGTTGAGAGGAGAGACGAAACGCTCATCTCTACCGACCGACAGGAAGCTCGAAGTGTAACGACAAGACCAGGAAAGCACACGTTTATTCAAATGTCACCGTAACCGCTATGCCACAGCCAAAGCCGCCAACAAGGAACACGGATTCTCAGACCCCGCAGAAGGAAAAGCGACCCTGCTCGCAGCTTTATGCGTCGCTTATATCGAACTTCGCCCACGTTCGATGGTGCGCATTAATTGCTGACACCTGCGCTGCTGCCGATGGGACCCCTGCGGCATGTAACCAGAAAAAGTCGCTCCGCGTTTTTTCTACTTCCCCACTCGCGTGATTAGTGTACGATGTTCGATGATTAGATTTGTACACGATGTTCGCCGGGTGCTGATTCACCTGCTACTTTTTCAGAGGCTGCCTCTTACACAAACTAAAGTGGACCTGGCGGGGAGACAGTCGCGGACTTCAACGGGGTGTGATAACCAGTATTAATACAACTGTTTACTCTTGCTTCTTGAAAGAGAAATTACAGCTCTTTCTCTACAAGAGCAAGACTGGTGACGACTATCACGTGCTGTGTGTGTGTGTAACAATGATATGTGTTGATAAGCATGATGACTATTGTTACCCCCTATGAGCGACGCTACATTCCTTCCCGGCCATCGGAAGCCCGCCTTGCGCTTGAAAAGAAGTCTCGGAAACGTGGAGATAGCTGTCGTCGACGGGCGGGGTTGCACCGCTGTTCCGCTATCATTGCTGGCGGTTCGGTTGACACAGTCAGGCCGTCTTCGGCAACACCTTCCCTGTATATTTTAACTTCTCTCGGAGGCCTTCTGATTGCCCGCGGTTGTAGATGATTGAAGTGGACGATTTGCATCCTGCCATCGTCTCTGAGCACTTTCACAATTGTCGAGCTCATTGTTTCCGCTACCAATCACCCTTCTTGCCACTGTGGTTGTAACTTGCTGCGTCTCGAAAATCAAAACCAAACAGATGTGCCAGGAAAAGCTCCGATCGGCAAGCGGCCCGGCAGTAACAGTCAAGCTTTTGCTTTCCCGACGCAGCGGCCACATGTTTCTGGGCGAAGGCCCATAACCTTAGCATAGTCCCATGTATACTCACGGACGACTTGTTTCCACGGGTTTAGTAACGTTCGTACTATTGGAAGGATACTTGGGTCTCTTCCGAACATTTGCGTGAAACGCGTTCGGCCAGTTGACATGTGCCTACAGGCGCGATAGGCGTACAGCAGGAGTGGAAGTCGCGTTCGTTGCGCACCTACGCTCCAGCAGCGACCTGTCGGCTTTTTCTACGAATCCGACGCGTTGTGGGTGGTATGGCCTTGTGCGTGTCTTCTTCATTTCAAATAATCGCAACACCTGATGCAATAGGTTGCCTTCAAACAGTTCAGCCATCCTGTGATGCTGGGAGAGCCAGGGCAGACGGTGGAGGTAGACGAAAGCGTCTTCTCCAAGCGGAAGTACAACCGCGGACGAGTGCTTCCCACTCAGTGGATTGTCGGCGCGGTATGCCGTGAAACAGGGCACTGCGTCCTGGCCCCCATTGCCGACCGCAGCAGGCACACCCTCATGGGTTTTATAAGGAGGCACGTCCATCAGAGTGCCACCGTCATGACGGACGAATGGAAAGGATATGCGTCCCTGTCCAACTTGGGTTACACGCATTTGCGTGTTAACCACTCTCTACATTTCGTCAACCCACTGACAGGGGCGCATACCCAAACAATTGAGTCGCTTTGGGCTGACCTTAAGCGGCAGCACAAAAGACGGTGCGGCACCTCCAGGTCGACAATGACGTCGTACCTGGAGGAGTACATGTGGCGGCGAAGGCTTGAACGTCATGAGGATCCGTTCCTCAAAATAATAGAACATATCGTAACCGTTTCGCCGCCACGCTGATGGCCCGACGTCTTATACAGTTTGTTTTTTGTGAATGAGCACATCATCGCTCATGAATAAACTGTGTGACATGCTGATTTGTTTGCTGCACTGCTATGGTTAACTGGCGCTGACTGCCATCTACCTAATCTAACCGTAAATGCTAACCGCAAAGATGAGCCAACAAAAGCAAACCTGAAACTTAAACGCAACAGAGACACCTGCACTTCTTAACCGCGAACGTCAACCCAATAAGAGTGTAGTGATGCTGGGCCAGCGACAAACGTATACGCTTAGTACAGAAGAACTGGGCTGAAGCACATAACGTCGCAAAGATAAACCGTCGAAGTAATCCTAAATCAATGTTTATTTGCAGAATTCACAAGATGTGAGGTCTGCTCGTCCCAATATATAGCGGTCTAAAACAAAAGGAACAGACCTCCCTCTTTCATTAATAGATAAAAAGCTCGTCCGGCATCGTAGATTGGAGGAGGATTGTCTTTAATGTCTGCCATGTCATCGTGACAGAGAACGCAACAGTTCGGGTAGTTGGGTTGTTGTCGGAAAAGGTGAATAGCAGCCTGGAGATTGATTAGGTGAGCTCTGATGAGCTGCACCCTCTGTTGCGGTAAAAGCGAAGCCTCTTGCAGTTGCCCAAGATTAGTTTGGACGCGATGCAGCATGTCCGCCACTTTCCATATGGGCTAAACTCTACGCCCGGATACTTCAGGTTCCCCGGATGTGGTAATTGCGGTAAAAGCGTTGCGCGTTCAGACATGAATGTTTAAGAACGCTAAGACACCTGCACTCTTAAATTTCGAAAATCATCGCAAAAAACAGTCTGCTGAGGCAACGCTAGCGAGGAGTACACGCACTCAGCACAAGACAGCGGTGCTGACGTCGCTTCGTTTAGCGAACCGTGACGTCACGGAACTGCCGTCTCAGTACCTGATTTTCCTAACATGACGCCATGCTACAGTACGAAGGGGGAGTGCGTAGGTTTCAGTACATTACAAAGTGCTAACAAAAGAACGACTACGAAATAACGAGAAGGCAAATGCATCTAACGGATGAAAATAGGGATACTTCATGTTGAGAGTGGACTATTTTAAAATTGGAATAAGCCATTGTGACGCAAGCTGCCTGTTTCAACCCAGCCTTGAACTTCCTTAAACTCCGTTTTACCGGCAGCCAAACCCGCCGCCCGTGGTGTTTGCGCTACTCGTCTAGAAAGTTTTACGCTCAAGAAAAGTGCCGATAGCTGCGTTTTGCGAACAAAATTGGAACCGGGCATCCTATTGTAAATTCTTTTAATGATTTTCAGGTTGTACTGTTGTGTTTTTTGTGCACGGAGGTTTGTAACGCGTTGGTGGTATATGGAGAATACGTAGATTTCGCCATAAGAACAGGCAGCAGTCATTCACTTGTGTAATCGTGGCACTCACTGTGCACCTTCGAAACTGAGTATTACCACCAACGCGTTGCAAGAGGTCATTTCAACAGCAACGCGATACTGCGCCAACTCGTCACCAGAGTGCAGTTGTACCGTGTTTACTTCATTAAATAGTTTGTCTTTTGAGAGGGCATGATTTGTTGCACGATTCTGTCTTGTTGTTTTATCAATCTGCACGGCAGCTGTCCTCTTCGTTTGATTAGAAGCTACTTTGTTCCAACTAGCAGCAGGCAGCTTTCGTTGGTAAACCTTTCCTCTAGCAGCGTGCCACATGGGTGCGATGAAGATATGAATGTCCTAGAGTATTGAAAAATATGCAAATTTATCTTAGCCTTCATGGCATGAGCAACTTTGTCTGTAATGTTTGTATGGGCAGTTGCCAAATCTTCGCGTCTTTTGTGCCCAGTTTGCCAACCATACGAGCGTAGGCCCTTTTTGAACAATTGCCTTATAGGTGCTGGACCCTGGTTCGCCGCTTGCATACAAGAAATTATTCCTGCTTATCTGGCGAATCCGTCGCGCGGACTACTTGGTGTCCCGTTTGATCTACGATCACTTGAAGCTTCAGCCGCGTTTGTCCAACTTGGCTGGTAAGTCGGCTTTCATCGTACGCGCTTTCTTTGTGCTCGAAGAAATGCTGTTTCAGAATTTCTTCCGTTTCACCGACGTCTGTCGGTTCTCAACTTTCGCGTAATGAACTGTGTAAAGCAATTGGTCTACTACGTTTTCAATGACGTACCGGCGGATCGGCATAGTTTGACTACTTTTCAGTTGCCCTAATTCAGGTGATCGAACGAGCGTCCCTTGAATTCTTCAGAATGTACAGTAGCGCCGCGGACTTCGATAGTCTCGTCGACGCCCATCGGCACTTTCTGAGTTGGGTCACCGAAAAGTTGTTCCTTTCGGAATCAAAATTGGTGAATGACGTGCGTTCATTCGCTTACTAATTTACAACTTCCTTTAGCCCCTTGGTATGCAATTGCGTACTTTGCTGGACTCGGTGTTTGAGCTGGTTAGTGAGTCAGCTAATTTAAATGGCATCCTCGAAGAGGAACTGTCGCAAATGGCTCGCGATCAGGCAACAGAGGAGGCTCGACTCGCTAGCGTAAGCGAAACCAGCGGCAGCACGAAAAGTTGGACATTCGTTTTTCTTTAGGGCTTCTGGTCGACAGACGATGAAATATGCCTCGTCGTTTCTAGGCGTCGTCAAGCGACCGCAAGCACGGTCAACGATGTCTTTCGTCCGCGGCTCAATGTGATAGAGGCAAAATATGACGTAAGGCCATTTACCCTGGTTTACCACGGAGGAGGGCGGAAAAAAGTGTCCCGCGCCTGCTCAGCTCCTTACTTGAACTAGTTGCCTTCCTTAGAGCAGCTATCCAATTAGCCCACCTGGTGTGTTATTTTCGTAATAATGTAGGTTTGCCTGCATTCGTAGGGTCCATTTCCCAACATTCGATCGACTGCCTACCCTACAAGTTTACCCGCTTGCAAAGTGCAGTTAAGCGTTTTTCAGGTTGCCGTCGACGACTTTCTACGATCGCTCGTAAAGGAAAGCGATAACGATCTTCGATTTCTCGCCTTTACCATCAATTCCAGCAGTTGGCAACATATAAGCTACGCCGCTGACCTAAGCTATCCTGAAGAAAACCAGCAGGAGTTCTTATAGTCGTACGCGGATGGGTTATTCCTCGGTGCGCATATTAATGCACTTACCATTCATTGCATTAGGCTGTTGAAAAAGTCAACCACGTTTTTGATTCAAAATTTAAGCCTACATATCTCGGCGTGCAGTGAAGCTTGGTCGTCGAAATAAGACCCACTGCAATCAGCACATCTCTGCTGACGAGGAACAAGTCCATTAAGTTTGTCAGAACGGAATTCAGAAGTTCTTGAGGCGGCGAATTTTTCAGTTGCTTATTCTGCACCTGCTTGTTCAGTAAAGATATACCCTTTATGGAAGTGATCCTGACAAAATAGTAATCCGTCGAGGAGAGGCCTGGTGAATGTGCTGACGGGCGAATAGTTTTGCAACCCGGTTCGCTCATCGTCCGCAGAATCCTTTGTGAGGCATGCAGACTTGCGGACGAGTTGAACCCTTTTTATTCCAGAATCTTGGAGCTATGCCCTGCAGTTGTTGGTTCGTTTTTGTCGGTTTCATAACGGTTCCTTCTTTCAGTAACAATTTTGCCCGGTTTCGAGTGGTTCCAATGGCTGGGCTACCTTCCCTGGGCGGCAAGCAGTGACCACAACCGTTCTTCTGTGCAACTTCAATTTTGGGGACCAGTTTTCCAACGTACTGATCATTTTGCATGCCACTTTAAGTGAAACATTTACTTCGTTCTTGCGTGTGACTTTCAATGACCTCCTTGCGACGCTAACGATGGCAAAAGTACTTATGCGAAAGTTGGGCAACTTGATCGTTATCGGAAAGTTGGATTTTTTGGTGTTTGTCTTTTTTACTAATCTTCGTACGGGAAATGAAAATGAAAATATTTAATGCAATAGCAATATTAATATTTGCAGGCAACTGCTGCTGTTGGCCTGTATGAGCGGCTGACCAGGATCGTTCGCCCTATGCGCTTAATCAACATTATTCTCCTGCTTGCTCAAAACAGTCGCAGGTTCTCTCATGTACATTTTTCTCAGTTGCCAAATTTGTTTGTCTGATATGTATTCAGTAAACCGAGAGGCCAAGCGAAGCGTTTCGAACGCAACGAGCTCTGTGCTAATGCTTTCCAAACGTTCAACTTCGTCTTTGCAGATTCCACTAGCCGTTGTGCAGCTGTTGACATTTACGCGTGTCGTTGACATGCGCGGTGCTTTGGCACCCCTTCACTTAGGGAACTTTGACCTCCTTTAGCCGCTTATGGCTGCTTGGGCGAAAAGCGCAGTTTAGTCAGGTCGTGGCACCGATGACCTAATGTGGCAAGTTGGAAAGCGAACCCGATCGCCGCGTTGGCATCTCTTCAAGCTAATTATGCTTTCACTTCCGAGGCATTGAGAGTGCACCGCAATCGGTCAATCAGATTATGTATTATCAATGATCAATCTGAGGAACATTGAACCGTTGCTTGGAATAGTGCCAGCTTTTGAAGGAAGCGCCAATTATGTTACCTACGTTTGCAAGCTTGGCTGGTCAGTCTGCGGTATACCAACGCGTGATCGCTCTTGGAGTTACCTTAGTAGGGATTAAACAGCTGTCCTTTTGAAAGAATAAAGTTGCCTGTATACAGTCTTGTAGAAGTGACGACGGGTCCACGTTTTTTAAAATCTGTTTACTTTATTATTTTGTAGACCAGCTGTTACTATTATGATGGTTTCCTTCTTTCGAATCATCGGTTGTCATTCACGTTGAAGTTTATGTATATTTAACCCCGCTTGACAGATAGATCGTTTGCAGTAGTTATTGCAATTTGAGCACTGTACTCTTCTTAACGGATTGGGGCATCATTCTTTCGACTTTAGCCGGTTGAAGTGTCCGTCGGTTTTCTGTTCACTCTGCTTGTAATTGCTTGAAAGACTATCTAACCAGTGAATGGTTCATTAGTTTGTTAAGAAAGAAACATGTAGCAACAAGTGAACATACGAAGGCTGTACTGCAGAACTTTAGAAATAGCGCAACTGCTTTGTCAGAGGAGAAGCGCTGAAACTTTCCTCTGCTTGGTTGGGCTACTTCAGGCAAAGCGAACGTATTGATAGGCAGTGTTCAATGCTGGTACGCAATCTGAACGAACAACAATATTACAGAGTGCGATGCTGCCGATGTGGCACCAGTTCATTCAAAATCAAGAGATACAGGAAAACGATAGAGATTGCGAAGGAACTCCACTACGTCTTCAACTGGAAGCATTCTATCTATTGCATCTTATAATTGTTAATCAACCCTTTCCTTTTCAATAACAAGTTACCTTACTTGTTTGCTCACTTTCTTTCACCACTACAAATACGCGTCTACTAAGTTTTCGTGAAATGCGATTTACTTATTTGGGAAAATCGCCATAAAACGCGACGCCCGGTTTCACTACAACGTGTATACGTCTACGTGAATGGACGCGCGGGAAATTCTCAGTGCCAATAATGCAAATAGCAGCGGCATACTTGTGGGACGTGGCCCTGTCCATTATTCTTTCCGTGAGCTTCTTCGGAATGAACAGCACCGCTCAGGTTATCATTGTCGTTTGGCCTGTTTTCTATTAGCGTATGGCGTAGTTTGTCATACAGGTACTCTCCGTTGACAGAGGGTTACGGTTCTGCTCCTCATGTCAGTAATGATCACTAAAAGTGCTGACTTCGGATGGCGCGAACGGCATTGCAAGAACCGACCTGATTTGGCCACGTTTCTAGAGGTCATTTTAATTGGACCATTGCTCCGAACGGTACCACGGTTCAGATACGGTGTTGCATTGACGATTCCATAGCAAAGAAAACGGTCAGCGGGTAAGGTGTTCAGACAATCAAGGAATATAACCACTTTTCGCCCCAATAAATACGTCGTCAGCGTGTCTTTTGAAAACGTCTCCCATTGCGAAAGCAATATCTTCTGAATGTTCCATGCCAAAACTGGAGACGGTGGGTTTCCAGCCGCTCTGTTTTTCGTTCGGCGGTGGAATTTGCATTGGAAATGAAGATATTGCCTTGTTGCACGCATCTGAGCAACTGTTTCGCATGGAATCGAGTTGGCACAAAGTTATGTCCTTTCGCTAGTGACGCCACGTAAGGTATTCAGGGTCTGCTTTCCGAGGCTTACCACGGCTTTTCTCGTGTTTACAGCATGGATGCATTGCAACTTGCTGGTATCCATTCGCGTTCATAAATGTTGCCCTAGTATTTGGCATTTTTGACAAGTCCTACCCGATTGGTTGCGCATGCGACTAATGTTGCTTGAAATAGGGCGCTCTGTGTTTTACTTGTACGTTTGTTTGGCTGGCAAGAGCATGGGTAAGCTGAGAAGAGGTGAGGTAAGAATACGGGTTCAACGACTACATGAAGCGACAATGAATGAATCAAGAGTGATAAATCGCTCTTTTTATACTACACGTTGCACAGTCAGCAGGCCTGGCTAATATTGGCAAATGTTAGGCGGATACGAGGGGGACGTAACGTTTCTGGGTGCGCTCGTGCAGGTTAGGTGCGATGTACGTTGGAGTGGTGGGCGCTTCAAGTGGGGTCGGTTCCGTGCTTCCATGACGCCAGGAAGAAGTCGGTGGCAAATTCTGAATAGTGGGAGCAGCAGAGCGAGTGGAGCTCTGCCAGCCGCAGCAAAATCTTCGGCCAGCGAACCACTTCGCTCGGGTACGTTTCCGCGTTGTAGTTTCGCAGAGCAGACAAGAACACGTCCTGAAGCTGCTCGACCTTGTCCGGCTGCTCCAGCTTGGCCTTCTCCGGATTTAGCAATATCAGAACGGCCACCAAGGCGGACTCGCAGTCGTCCAGCGACAGACGGACAATGCTGGCAGCGAACTCCATGACGGAGTCGAGCAGGCTGAAGTTCTGACCGTTCGGGGTGGCCGGGGCAGGCAGCAGCAGCTGGTCAATGTCTGACTCGTAGTTGCACGCAAGTCGAAACAGTGCCAACTCAAAGCAGTAACTTTTCAGTAGCGTAAATTTGTCCTGATCGCACAGCTGTCAACAATGGAATTAATGTGCACACGGATGCCCTCCATAGGTGCGACAAACCTGCGAAAAGCCGGGTATCTTCTGCGCAAATGCCACCATTTGACGAATGTAGCAGGTCACCTGGCTGCTCTTTGCATCCTCGCTGTTCGGTCCTCCTCCTGAATCGTCGGCCGCCTCGAAACTCTACAAGGGGAAGTCGAATAGCAAACGTGCGAAGTACATGACGCAAAGGCTTCAACGAAAACCTTGAACCCACTGCCGTAGATGACGGTCAATGAGTCGATGAAGTTGCGTTCACTTTCGGACAGTCCGCCGGCGCAAAGTTGAGCTCGAACGGTTTGCACCTTTCTTCGCTCACGATTGGTCTCTATCAGCTGGCGCTTCGCCTGTCGCTCGTTTTCGCTGAGCACCACTGAACAGCACGGGGTAGGTTAGCGGTAGTCGTAGTATGCAAATTTGCTTACGTTGGGTAGCCATGCCAACTTGGACGCACTTGTCGAAACGGCACTTTTGGCAATGGTTTCTCGTCACCTTGTCGATCATGCACTTGGCATTCCCCTTGCAGGCGTATTGCAGATTCTTTTGAATGGTTCGCCGGAAGAATCCCTTAAAAAGCGGCCAGGGGTCGCAAGCTGGCGGGCAGTATTCTACTGCTTGCTCCTCTACCTTGCATCCTTCGCACGTCATGCATCGGTAGTGGTAGCCGGTGGCTGCGTCGCCGCAGACGACACACGGTTCAGGCCCATTGCTCAGGTTCATGTAACTGGGCACGTACGGTTGGCCTTAAGCAAAAGTTAAGGATGGCAGTTTACGCTTGGCGTAGTTAGCCCCTCAATGGACAATGACTCAGCGGGAGCATCGTCCGCCCTTATAGACTTGACAGACGTCCGAACGGCCAAGAGCCGAACCCAATGACGGTCTGTTGCGCAACGTTGTCTGGTCACCTAAGTGCAAAACTATGCCAGACCATGGCTGCTCGGGCAAACTGTTTGGCACTGGCCTCAATGCCATGGCGCGGAGTTCAATCTAACCGCGTAGCGACCCTTGCACAATCGTTTACCTGAGCGCACACCTGTTGACGCGCGCTCGTGACGGGCAAATTGGAATAAGCCCTTGGCGTGGTCCATAGATTACATACAATGGCGAACTACCGTTGCTGGACTTTACGACCGGCATGAGCTCCGGACATGTGTAATATCCAACCAGTCTTAATACCTAATGGAATCACGCCTAATGTAAGGATACTTGTGCGCAGGCTTCAAGATGCCCCAATGTGCTTGCCAAGTGAATAAGGAGTGAAATCACGCGAAATTTGCAGGGTCAGTTGAAGCTCGAAAAGGGACGAGGCTCCAAATTTGACAACGCGAAAAGGAGAAAAGGGCTCCGCACTTACATTTGCTCTTCGGTCTTCCTCGGCCGTGCAGCGAAACGACGTTTTCGCGATCCTCCGGGCTCACCATAGAATCAGCGGAACCCTTGGCCGGCGCACAGGAGACGGCATTGTATGCAAATTTGGCTGTCAAGCAATGGCGGGAGGCCTTTAACAGCTGCGGCGGGGAAGGCAACCTCCTTTCCCCTGTCGGCGCTGTTGCAATGGGTCTGCTGCAGGTAAACAACGTCTCATCGAGGGTCAGACGAGCCCGTCATGATCCAACGGTCTGGGTCAGTTGCGCAACCGAGCTGCCGACCAACAAACGAGGTCAAAAAAATACTTCAGACCTTCCAATGACCTATCGGATGCAGCCGATAGCACCGTCGGCCATTGGTCACCTCGACCAGGGTTGCATGGAGCCGTCGCCCCGACCGGTAACGCCGTTGGCGCGCTTCGTCGTCGCGAAAAACAGATGTCGTAACTCCCATCACGCGCGGATGGATGGCATCTTGTTTTTGTCGACCAGCCGTTGTCTGCTTTTCCAGACTGTGTTGTTTTCGTCTGGCTTTCGCCGGCGGTTCCGTTGGCGCGGTACGCATCCCGTCTAGTCTGGTCGGCCTTCCGAAACAGGTAGGCTCGCCGGAAGCGGAAACGTCGCGGTGGGCGCCTTAGGAATGAGCAAGTCTGCAATGAGAGGACCAGTTGAATCGGAGAAACCGTTGCCAAGTCAACGGCTGCAACGCCAGTCACAAATGCCTAAAGCGAAATGCAAAAGTTTTCCTACGGCATAAATCATGCGAGCAACCGTAATGGCGCTCCAATGTTGCAATGCTGCGATTGTCTGCTGTAAAATATAATATGCAAATGAACGGGAAGACTGTTCGTAACCGGACATTGGCTCATTACTTCTGTTACGGTATAATTCACTCAGTTTCTTTTATTAAACACCAGGATTATTATTGAGCTCCTTTAATAAATAGAAAAAGTATAGGAACTTCTGAATTGCGCTGACGACGGAACACGTACGCTCTGGAAGCTTCACCGAATAAAGCTGATCGAACAAGGATACTGTATCACTTAACATTTTTCGTAACAGGTATATATATATATATATATATATATGCAGCGTCTCCTCGTTTTACGGGATTTCACAATTGTAGAATGACATCACATTCTTGTAACGACTTCCGATGTCACTTGAGTTATCCGCTGGTGCGTCGTCATGAGTCAACATGTACTTCAAACCATACCCTAACCCAGTGTTTCCCAACCTTTTTGATGCCAGGGACTGCTTTCATTGCTGACAATCTTCCTGGGGCACCCACCAACTCTTTACTACCGTCCTTATTATCCCATTAAACTCCCCACAGGTTTTTGCGCTTTTCGGGCGTGGCTTCATGGTAAGTTTGCTTGAATAGGTATTTTAGCAGTGGCATTGATCAATCATAGTGCTTGTCAAATTTGAGCATGGTGGAATCAAGTTCTGAATTATGGAAAGAGAAAGAAAGAAACAAAATTTGACGGAAGCGTTGTCACAAAGTATCACAAAGCGAGAAGTCCACTACTACGGTCAAGTTCGCTGCTAAATGAACAGTCAGACAAACGAAAACATTGTTTCACATCCTGCACGAAATGATCGAAACCGTATCGCCCCTTACCCTTCTGAACTTTCCAGCGTTCGGTCACCTACCATTACCACACCAGAGTGCCATCAATCTTGTCAGGGCTCTCCCAGGAACCCCTTCACTTTCCAGGCCCTCTCGCCTTCCAGGGCCCACTGTGCCTCTCCGGAGCCCCCAAGAGAGCACCAGGGCCCCCGTTGGGAATCACTGCCCTAACCAGTGATGGCTCGGGTAGGTTAACAAACCAGACGGAATGGGACGTGCGAATCGCGGCCTTCAGAGCAACCTGTGTTAGGCGCAGTGCATAGACGGATAACTCAACCGTTCTGACGGTCATCATGACCAAGAACAGAAATATGTAAATGAGAAGTGGCCGAAGTCCCGAAAGCGAAATAATTTACAAACTAGCATAGAGACCTTTTGAAAAGTTGGTTGTTTGTTAATGAAACGTGCCTAAACAACACGCGTTACATTGTCGGAAGATCTAGCGGCACAAAATGGGCAATAATATGGCTGACGCAGCTAAGGCTTAGGCGTTGGCCCTAGGATAGTAAAGCTTCATTAGGGCCAAGGTGTAAGCAAAAGAAAGTACCAGTGCGCTAATCTAATTTGCGTAAGAAGGGAAATGAGCGGGTCGCGTGCCTGTCCGACAAATTAAATTACAACAACTATATGGCAGCCAAACTATTGCCAAGCTTTGTTCTAGGGAACATTGTCGTAGAGTTTTCGTAAGTTTATCTCTTTGCAAAACGCGAAAGCGTGCTTCTGAATAGTTGCTCTCTTATTTTTAAATATCATTGGCTGCCACTAATCCGGAGTACAGGCAATCCCGCATGTTCAGCAGTTCGGGTAATTTTCGCCGAGCAGAAGCGCATGAGTCGGCACTCAGAACATACTGAGCATTTGCAACACGCAAGCTATGATTGAAATGTCCTTCTGACGTTACAAGTTACATTCCATCATTCGAGAGCCCGTTACAAGTAATTTAATTTTTACGAAAGCTATGTCGATTAAAGAAATACTGAAATGTGCTGAAAGTATGTGCAGCCTTGCGTAATATGTTAGCAAAAGTTGAAAATCGTGCAACCAAAAGGTTGGCATTTGAAAAAAGATGTTGTCACCTTCTGCTCATGCAGCTACAAACACCATCATCAACAGTTCATAACTTGTAGGTCATATTTCCAGATGAAGGTGGTGATCCTAAGGACCCTTACTTGCAGCTCATGCGCAACTCAGTTCAGTCGGGTACTTCAGGTTTTCGCTTTGTGAGCTCTTGCCATGAACATTTACGGCTTAGTATCGAGGCTGTCACACCTCCATACGTATTCTTCGTTAAAGTTCAATGCCACTTTGTTTAATATTTCCACTGGCTTTATGAGCCAACCTTTGATGATTTTCAGGGTATTATAGAAGTGAGATGAGACAGTCGTCTGTTCATTAGAACGTTGATTCATATCAAAGACCAATAACCCGGCATCAGCCAACATCCCATGATGCTGAATTAGCTGCAGTAAATTGTGATTTCATTTCCGGGAATTCGACAGTTCAATATTTCGACGCTCGAGGTTTCGACCGAACGGGATACCGACCATTTTGCATTTCGGCATTCCAAATTTCAACGTACGCCCCTTTTCTTGCTCGTTTAAATTGTGCAGTGATCCTGTTGCTCATATTCAGACCAAGCGGATAACATTACGTAGCTTTCGAAGCGGTCCAGCTCCGTGAACAGCGTAGCTTTACGGAAGGATCTTTCGGCTAAAGATGAGACGCCCGGTATCTCGAATGCTAGGGATTTCAAACAAAGATTGCTAAGAAAACAGTGCACAGTCGAAGGCAAAATGCGCGGCCTATTTCACCGCTGTTATGCACCCAGCCCTCACAACAAAAGCAGCTTTGCGGTTTACATCGCGAACCTGCCTTCACCCTCCCAACCATCGCTTCCTGCTTACTCCCATTCGAACTGCAGATTCCAATTACGCTACGGCGGACTTTCGTGAAGGGAAATGAGCAATTTTAATTTGCAAGGAACCAATACTGCAAAGCGAGAATCCTCGAATTGGATGCTCTTCGTTCAAATTGATACAACCTCTCTGAATAGTATGCATCAAATCGTCTATATCGTTTGGCGGAAGCATTCACGGAAGTTCACATGAAGTATGATCAATGCTTTCGCTGCCGACTGAGAGATTCTGTTTGCTGCAGATATGTTTCCGCGTAAACACCCCTTCGCCGAACGCAGCAAACCCGTCGGGCACTGCATTCTACCAGTTCGCGTATACATCGTATTATCAAACAATGACATTAGATAACATGTAGCTTGATAAGTTGCGCTTTGGGTGATAACTTCAGTCATTAAGGAGTGACGTAAACATTTAATTGTTATCGCGTCACAGAACTCACTGGGTCATACTGAGCATTGATTATATTACTAATATTTAGGCATACTACATATAATACAACATCAATAACAGTATTATCTTTTGTCGACTCGTATTTTGCAGAATGAAAGTGCAGATTGGGTCACCTGAAGTCCCGCCCAAAAGTGTCGGAAAAAGCTACCATGGACTCTCTAGCTATTCGTTACCACTTGGAAAAGCTATCCATGCGAACGGGTATTCGTGGCGCAGACGGGCTAATTCCTCACATGGAAAGTTTCGCACCAGACTCGACTTCGTTCGATTTTCGATGGCCTTTCCGGTGGACCCGGCAAACGCTGGAGCAGCAATAGCACATCTGTTGCCAAGGATAAAACGGAAGTCGACTACGCTTCTGCAACAATAATCTGGGCGAAGAATCGGTGTTGCCCTATCGCGTAACTAACCAAACAAATTTGCATGCGTCGGGATTTAAAGTTACTGCCTCATCGATAACGGGTGAACCAGCCGGTTCCGCGCTCAGATCGCTGGACGTTTCTTTTGTAAGGAAGGTGCAACAAAATGGGGGATACCAAATTTCGCGACCAGGCCGGTTGAATGTCATTCGTCAGAACAGGCAGACGAATCCGGAAGTTCCCTGTTGTGACGCACAAATGGCTCCAAGGACCATCTACTTGATGAACTACATCTACTACAAGTAAGCTGCACTTGTTCCAGCTATTCGCAACGAGACATTCCCATTTTCAAGTGGTCAGTTTTACTTTGGTCGCGAAAGCCCAAATGGCACGCTGAAGTACCGTAACTCTCCGCGCATACATATATACACATCAATCAACGAAAAGTTCAACGGCTTTGTATTCCTTCGGCCCATGTCCTGATTTTCAGCAAGTGCTTTTGTTTGAGCTGAAACATTTTCAAAGAAGAACTTGGCTGTCATCAGCAGTTGCCTTTCAAGCAGCTCTTAAATAATGCAATGGGCGCAGTTTCTGTACAGGGGAATATAACAGCGACCTTTGGCAACCGGCGCTGCATGGATAACCAAAAGATTGTCCATTGTCTCTTTAGTTGCTTCCATTGGGTACAGGTTGAGCACGGACTGATTGTAAACAATTCGATAGTCAAACTCACAATACATGCGATGGAGGCTGATGAACAAACCGGCTGAATCTCCGATGTCCACCCAAGTTCCGGCCATGCGTCTAAATCAGTGTTTCCCAACCTTTTGCTCGCCATCGCCCCACAAGTCATCACCCCAGTTAGGCTCTGTCGTCGCGCACGGGGTTAAAATCGCTCTTTCCCTCCGTTTTGCACCACTATTTCTTGGGGGCTTGCTGGCATGACGTCATTTTCTCGGCGCTTTTTGGGGAGATGGCTTTTCACGTCACTATCCCGCCACATGCTACATAGAGGTGGCTCCGGGCGAGCCGATACGGCCAAGCATATCGGTGTCAAGTGGCGCATAGGCTTTTCACGGCAATAGTCTTTGGATGACCGCCGTTGGGTAATGTTGGGGAGGAGCGAGGTTTTTTCAAGAGTCCCTCTGACGAATCGGGATCGAGGGGGCGATGGACCGACGGCCGAAGGGCCTCTCGCCGTAGCCTTCATCGCCCCCCGGAGCATCAAACTCGCCTCCCAGGGGGCGATATCGCCCCCGTTGGGAAACACTGATCTAAATCATGAGGAATATCATTTTGGCTCCATCGTTCCAGGATTGAAGTACGGTGCGTTGATGAGTTGAATAAGACTGCCATCCGTTCGCACCGGAGTGATCATAGTGTAGATTTGGCCATAACACCCTGCCGGCGTGGCGGCAGATTTATAACGGCGCAGCTTGTTCGAGTAGGTGCAGCTTCGTGATAGACCGTGTTGTGATTCTTCTCATGGTTCTCAGTCGAACGGATCGCACCATTCTGTCTGATCCAGGCAGGACCTCCACAATGCTTCCGATTGATCACCGAGTCCGTGGAACGTCCTCCTCTGCTATGAGGTCTACGTCTCCTACCGACGGTGATGTCGCTGTTCCACACCATTTGTTCCTGGTTGAAAGGGTGGTGATATACTCGCTTCGCCAACGTTTCCAGAAATGCGCAACCAACAGCTATTGGTACCTCCATCTTTGGCACATGCCATCACCACTTCGTGGAATCGTGACCACTTGTTCTTCTGTTGTCACTTGGTCTGGAAGCGCTCTAAATTCTCTCCCTATCAAGAAGTGGAATGGGGTCAGGACGTTCATGTCTTTCGGGTCCTGGCCAATGAATGTCAAAGGTCTTGCGCTGACTCTAGCTTCCACTTCAGTTAACACTGTGGTTAACTCCTGTTCTGTGAGCAGTGCGTGACCCAGAAGCTTTCTCAGAGGGGTCTTCACTTCAAAGCCCTTACGAATCCATTGTTCACTTCAGATCACAACGAGAGCATATAGTAATTTCTTTGTATAGCGAGAAAAGAGCTCAAAGTGAACAAAGTAACGTTGATGCTACCTTTTGCCTTCCGGTCAATGCGTGCAGCACCCGTCTGTCAAGCTTCCTCGATCTTCCAACGTGATGCAAGCGCTTAGTCCCAATTGCGCGGTTAACGTGAAATTCACATGCTGCCCGGATCCGTGTTTCAACAATGTCCCTCAAAGGAGGTTTTCCAAAAAAGCAATGCACAGTGGAACCTCCCGTATCCGGAATCGTCCGCGAGAACAATAGGTAGACTGTATACAGTAAAGATGTTCAGGCTACCTCAACGCCGGCATTGTTATAATGCATTTTCTTTTTTCTTTTGTCATCTTTCTTTCGGTTATGCTGCTAAATTTGGAACGCTGTTCTTCCTTTGAGGCTAAGGTCTACTGATCACACAAACCATAACTTAGAACTTTCTGTCCACAGCTGGTACCTGATCTGTTGTGTATGCACACGACCGCTTTACTCGTACAAACCCGATCGACTAACTTGGTCCGCGAAAATACATGAATACTAGTCATATCACAACCGGTTTGGGGGCTTAGATAACGACTTGACTGCCGAGTCGCTCTAATGACTAATCATCATCGCTGACTCGGGCGATGACTACATAACACCTCTTTCCCCCAGCTAAACGTAATCGTTTAGATATCTTGGTTTAGTTCGCTGACGTTTTGGCCGTTCTCCGCTGACGCTTGTGGGAATAAACGGCTTGGCTGGTGTGCTGCTCGTCGGGGTCTCCGCAGGACGATTGTCTTTGTTCCGTTGTGCTCCGCCGTTTTGAGTCTCCGTGTCGTCCACTTCCTTGTTGGGCGCATCATCATGGGTACTTAGGGTGCGGCTTCTGACCTGATCGATATGCCTGCGTTCAGGCTCACCTTCCGAAGTGCTTAGCGTATAGGACCGAGGTCCTGTTATGCCAGTGATGAATGCGGGAATCCATTTTTGACCATCCTTGTAATTCCTCATGTATACCGGATCACCCACGGCGAATCGTCTAGTTCCCTCCGCATTTATTGTGTTTCGCTCCACTTCATCCTGACGACATCTTCTAGTCCATACGGAATCAGGATGAAGGTTGTCCAATAACGATGTAGGCCTCCGGGACATCAGTACCTCTGCTGGGCTGATCCCTGTTGCCGTGTGCGGAGTGAGATGCTGATTGAGCAAGAAGCGGGCAAGTCTTAGGGTCCAGCTTCCGTGTATGATCTTTCTGAGGGACTGCTTCACAGTTTGTACCACGCGTTCTGCTTGTCCGTTCGAGGACGGATGGTAGGGTGCTACGGTGGCATGTCGAATCGTATTCGCCTTCGCAAATTCTTTGAATTCCGCAGCCGTGAACGCAGTACCGTTGTCCGTTACAATGACGTCTGGTAAACCGTGGGTTGCAAACAAGGATGCTAATTTATCGATTACAGCCTTCGCAGAAGTTGTTCTGACCGGTGAGACGTCCAGCCATTTGGAGTAAGAATCGACAACAATCAGTAAAACTTGTCCTTGAAACGGCCCAGCAAAATCTAAATGTAAACGCGACCAGGGTTTTTCAGTTCTCTCCCACGGATTCACTGGGGCTCTGTTTGGCGCGCATTGTGCTTCCTGACAAGCACTGCACTCTTTAACCATATGTTCAGTGTCATCCTCCAATCGTGGCCACCATACGTAGCTACGGGCTAGCGCCTTCATGCGCACTATGCCCGGATGAGCTTCATGTAACAGTCTGAGAACCCTACTTCTTGCCTTTTCCGGAATAATGACACGGCTTCCCCATAGCAAGCAGTTCCGATGTACTGAAATTTCCGATTTTCGCTGGATGAACGATCGAAATTCCTCTGGCTGCTTTGCCACTGGCCATCCGCACAAGGCCCAATGCAGTACTCGCGCGAGTATTCTGTCGTGCCTCGTCAGCCTTTCTATCGTTCTGGCGTCAACAGGTGTCTCCACGTCCGTTTCGAGGAGAAGTATGTCTCCTGGAGGAGGAATCTCTTTGTCAGCACTGGGCATTGGCAATCTGCTTAACCCATCTGCGTTTGCTAGCCTCGCACCCGGTCTGTAGAGCAACTCATACTCGTACGCTGCGAGCATCAGACTCCAGCGCAACATTCTTGGAGACATCACCTGTGGTAGTGCCTTATGGGGATGGAACAACCCCAAAAGCGGTTTATGATCCGTAACTATTGTAAAGAAACGACCATATAGGTATTGGTGGAACTTTTTAACAGCATAGATAATGGCAAGTGCCTCCTTATCTATCTGTGCATAGTTTCTTTCCGTCTTCGAGAGTGCCCTTGAAGCATATGCAACTGGTGCCTCCTTACCTTCAGATTGTGTCTGACTCAGTACAGCACCAACGCCATATGGCGATGCATCACAAGTTACTGTCAGCTTCATTTTTGGATCATAATGGATGAGAACGCTTGAAGACTGTAGCAATTCCTTCGCGCGCTTGAAAGCCTGCTCATGTGTTTTTTTCCAGGTAAAGGCCGTTTCCGTGTCTAATAATCGATGTAGTGGCTCTAGCACATCTGCTTTACCCGGAATGAAGGAACTGTAAAAGTTCAAGAGGCCTAAGAATGCCTGTAATTCTGTCTTGCTTCTGGGGCTCGGGGCTTTCTGAATGGCTTCAACTTTCTCTGCCGTAGGGTGCAATCCCTGTTTGTCTATTCGAAAGCCTAAGTATTCTACCTCGTCGACGCCAAAGAAGCATTTGTCACGTTTGAGCCGGACACCAGCTTTGTCCAGACGCTCAAGTACTGCTTTTACCCGTTCCAGTGTTCAGCTTCAGATCGTCCCATGATTAATACGTCGTCCAGGTAAGCTTTTACACCGTCCAACCCAGCTAGGCATGTATCCATGAATCTCTGGAAAATGCTTGGCGCAACATCTATTCAAAATGGTAGACGTGTCATCTGTAGTAGGCCTTTCGGTGTATTTAGAGTCAGTAACTCTGCGGTTTGCTCGTCAACCTTCAACTGTTGGTACGCTTGGGACAGGTCCAGTTTGCTGAACAAGACACCGCCTGCTAGGGTAGCTAGTAGCTCCGTCACCGTTGATAAGGGATACGAGTCCTTTTTTGTTGCTAAATTGACAGTAGACCTATAATCACCGCAGATCCGCAGCTCGCCATTTCGTTTCAGAACGGGAACTATAGGCGTAGCCCACTTTGAATATCGCACTGGCTTCAAGATACCTTGCTTCACTAGATTTTCTAAGGCATCGTTCAGTTTCGAGCGAATAGCAAAAGGAACAGGACGGCATTTGAGAAATTTCGGAGTAGCATTCTTTTCTAATTCGATGCTCACTGGAGGCCCACTGTAGGCATTGGTATCGTCATCAAAAACTGCCGCGTAACGCAAAAGCACTGAATCAAAACGTCTTCCGCTTACTTGATGAATTCCTAATACGGAGATCCCTAAGGCTTCAAACCAGTCACGCCCAAGGAGACTTGCTCCTAATCCATCCACAATCAGCAACGGTAGTCTGCACTTGCGACTATTAAACTGAACTTCAACTTCTACTTGACCTTTTACGTTGAGTTGCTGCTTTGACCATGTACGTAGTATCTTCGTACAATAAGTCTGTTTGACATTTTGAAGTTTCAATTTATAAAAAACGCGTTCATTAATCAATGAACATGCTGATCCCGAGTCAACCTCCATGGTCAGCGGCTTACCATTGACTAAGACCTTAGCCACTATGGGATTCTTCGCCAGTGCAGTCAGAGTATTTAGGACGTACGGGTCTGGGCTTCGCCTGGAGCGTAGCGCTTCATGCTGCTCTGTCAGTGCATGCGACTGAACGCGATCGGGAGTCTTCCTTCTGCAATGACGAGTCTTCCGTTGGTCCAGTTTGCGCTGTCGAATTTTCTTCCGGCAAACTCGCTCTATATGACCCATCTTCTGACAGTATCGGCAACTTTGATTAATAAATCTGCACACCTGGGCGTCATGTCCACCTCCGCAACGATAACATTTATCAACCTTCAGTGATCTCTGACCGGAACAGGTTCTGTTATCGTTTGGCATTTGCTTCCGCGTCGTCGTGCATACTTGTTTAACATCGTCCTGGGAGCTACCTGTCCTTATCTCCAACGCCTGTAGTCTTGCAGTTTCTGTGGCCAGAGCTTCTCTTAGCGCTACATCAAACGTTGCTACCTGATCCGCCAACAATCTTCGTTGAAGACTTTCGTCTGAGATACCACATACGAGACGATCTCTCAGGGCTGTATCCAATCCATTTCCAAAGTTGCAATGCTCCGAGAGCCTTCGCAGTTCGGCTACAAAGTCAGCGATGCTCTCATTTGGGCGCTGATCACGCTTGTAGAAACGGAAACGCTCCACAATTTCCGAAGGAGCCGGATTGAAATACTGCTTCATGGCCACCGTGATTTCCTCATAAGACAGCTCATTCGGGAGCTTCGGACTAATCACTGACCGAATTAGTGCGTACGTCGAAGGGCCGCAGACGCTGAGTAGAAGTGCTCTCTTCTTTGCGTCGTCCATGATGCCGTGTGCTTCGAAATGAAAGTTCAATCTTTCGATGTAAAGGCCCCATGAAGCCCCCTTCTCAGGCACGAATGTCTCAAACTGACTAGCGCCGACCATTACTTCCGCTGTCGATCTCGATCTCATCGTCGTCGCCAGTGTTGTGTATGCACACGACCGCTTTACTCGTACAAACCCGATCGACTAACTTGGTCCGCGAAAATACATGAATACTAGTCATATCACAACCGGTTTGGGGGCGTAGATAACGACTTGACTGCCGAGTCGCTCTAATGACTAATCATCATCGCTGACTCGGGCGATGACTACATAACATGATCATTCTTAGGTTTGGTAGTTCACTGCTTTTACTTCTGGAGGATCAGTTCAGCAGTTTTGCGTTTGCTACCTCGTTTGGAACCGTAGGATACCTGAAAAATAAGCTTGCCCTAAAGCGTAGGCTCTGTTTCGTTAATTCCGCGAAACGTTCACCGTTTCTTTGTTAAGGAAAGTCAGTCAGTTCTGCGCTTTTTTATTCGTTGGAATGCCGAAAAGGAAGTGTGCCGTGCTCACAATAGAACAGAAAGTCGAGATAGTGAAGACTCTGAAAAGGGGTGAATCATGCCACACTCTGAGCGAAAAGTATGGTATCGGCATTTCAACGGTCTCTGACATCGGAAAGAAAGCAGCAATAATTTTGGATTATTCGACGAAGCTTCTCGGAGATGGCGGTAACTCAACGCGCAAGACTATGTCGATGTCGAAGAACGAGGAGGTTATGGAGGCTGTCTATGTGTGGTTCACCCAGAAACGCACTGCCAACATTCCAGTAACCGGGCATGTGAAAAAGCGTTGAGCTTCAACGTAAAACTCAACGGCGATCCCGATTTCAAAGCAAGCCAAGGATGGCTGGAGAAGTTTAAAAAGCGACATGGCATTCGTGGATGCACGGGGAGAAGCTGTCTGCAGACACTTCTTCGGCTAACCGTTTCAAAGAAGAGCTGAAAGTGTTTTTGAAACAAGAGCATTATGACGAAGATTTTGTATATAGCGCTGATGAAACAGCTTTTCATTGGAAAGCCCTTCCTACCAAAACACTAGTGACGCATGTCGAAGATTCTGCGGCTGGCTTTAAAGCAGTGAAAGACCGGGCCACGCTGATGGTCTGCGCGAATTCTTCAGGCACACATCGGATACCGTTGTTTCTGATTGCAAAATGCAGGTCCCCCAGGGCACTAAAGAATGCTAAAAAGATTCCGGTCGTCTATGCTCATCAGAGAAAAGCGTGGATGAACGTTGATACTTTTGTGCAGTGGTTTGAGAAAGTTTTTGTCCCTGAGGGAGGAGTATCTTAAACGGACCGGAGTGCCATGAGTAGATTAGAAAGGACAGTCGTTTTAGGTTAAACGTTATCAGAGTTCTACTGGAAAATCCGGAAAGGTCTTGCTACTGATCGACCATGCTCCTGCGCATCCGTCTCCGGAGCGTTTGAATTTAATTAATGCACTGGTGACCGTCAAGTTTCTGCCGCCTAACGTCACGTCGTTAATACAGCCAATGGATCAGGATGTGATCCAGAGCCTGAAGCGGAATTACCGAAAGTGTCTTCTCGATCATGTTCTGCTGTCAGATAACGGCGCGTCGCAGTCCATTTCTGAGTTTTGCAAAAGCGCGAACTTAAAAGACTGCTGTTTCCTTGTCGCCGAAAGCTGGGAAACCCTGAAGCAGTCGATGATAAAGAAGTGCTTGGAACCAAATTTTGATCGGGCGTAGAACCGTCGCGAGGTCCGTTGGTACTGATGCAGATAAAGACATTGAAGAAATTATCCATGCTTTAAAGTCTCTCTCATTCTGCAACGAATACACCGAGCCAGATGTACTTCGGTGAGCGTGTATCTTTTCTCCTAGCCTTATTAATAGCCTCTTTTGATAGGTGGTTGACCAGTGATTGTCATGAGCAAGGATTCCAGGTAATGAACGAGGAAGAGATAATCGAATTCGTGTCGAAGCAGCCAGCCAGCAGTGAGGAAGAAGAATATGATGACGAAAGTGAAGTGGAGCAGACCGTGGTTCCATCACATCACCAAGCATTCGTTTGCTTAGAAGCAGCGCTGACGTGGTTCGAAGGACAGGAAGAATGTGACACAAAAAGCCTTTTATGTTTAAAAAACATTCGTGACTTGGCGACTAGCAAACGCAGAAGCGTGTTCAAGCAGACCTTGATAGCTAATTTTCTAAAATAAATTTGAGATTTTTCCCAATATCCTCCCGCACTTTACTGTATATGCACAATGGTTCACTGGAACGCAGGTGGAACTCGTGGAAAAAATTAAGGCCTTCTTGGACATAAGCTCCTGTTGTTCATGCTAATTATAGGCTCTCTAAGCATAATCCAGAAGCTAAACCTTGATTGATCAAAAGGAGTCTGTCACCAATTTCGTCCAACCATTTCTGCGCACGCTAACTGTAACCCCTAAAAAATCAGCTGCTGTTAATCGCAGTCTTATGTTTGTCAACCAGAGCTTAGCTTAGGTACTATCTCAAGCTTACGCGGCATAAACTCATCACGACCACAGGGGTCAGTGAACAACAGGGACGCAGATTGCACCTGCATTCCAACTCACCTACAGTAGGACCTCCCATATCCGCGTTGACGCTGACCCCAAGCTGTCCGGATACGGGAGGTTCCACTGTATGGTGTATGTATATCCTGTTAAATTTTACTTCGACAAACAATTAACAGGTATAAAAACGCAAGAGAAAGATTACAAGGTAACACGATTATCCGTACGAGAGGAAGACCGCCAAAACTGGAGGCCCGTACAGTTATGGATAAGTTAATTCAAAATTCGGCAGTTGTAAAACATGCGGCCGAATGTACGGAACATTTCAATGCAATACGGATATGCAAAGAGGCACATTATAGAAGGAGAAAGATCAAAGAAGCGTTATACATAAAACATAACACTTTCAATCAACCACACGGCTTTAATCCCATTAATGAAAAACAAACTAGCACGAAGCTTTCGGGACACTACCTTGTCCCGTTATCAGAGTGTACGAGACAAGGTAGTGTCCCGAAAGATTCGTGCTAGTTTGTTTTTCATTAATGGGATTAAAGCCGTGTGGTTGATTGAAAATATGAGAACTTATCCCGTGATGAGAAACCCTATTTTTAAACAAAACGGTTGTTTAAACAACGACCAAGGAATACTTGTTAGTGAAATGTGGACTAGTTTAATCCGTAAAGCAAAGTGCTGTAAACTCGATAGGTTCGTGTAACAACGAAACGCAGCCAAACTGCAACAAGACGCTGATGATGGAGCGGGTTAGCTCCGAAAGCTCCGTCGACAATATTTGATTTTGTCGAAGTAAAATTCAACAGGATGTACATACACCGTACATTGCTTTTTTGGAAAATGAGAATAAATCCTGTTACGAACCCTATATTTGCGTACCTCAAAGGATGTTCCTTAATCCCAAGGGTGTCTCTGTCTTCAAGCGGCTCATCTCGATCACGACATTTTCAGAACCAATACCGAGCTGTACGTTCGCCGACTTTGCCATCGTCAAACATTCCATTGGTATTTCGGCCATCTGACGCGGCTCTGCAATTTGATTCGAATTGGCAATTGGCGCAGTAAAATTGCTTGAACGTTTGAATTTTTCATCCCCCGTTTGACGGCCAAAATCCCACAATTGCAAGTACCGACAACAAATCCAACGGTTTAAATTGGCAAAGCAGATCTAAAGCTTGGCAACAGTACCCTTCGCCTGGCAAAGTACAAACGATGAATCACCGCTAAGCGAAAAAATACATTAAGTATGTGC
The DNA here is from genome assembly GCA_000612645.2 of Trichuris muris. Taxonomy (NCBI): domain Eukaryota; kingdom Metazoa; phylum Nematoda; class Enoplea; order Trichinellida; family Trichuridae; genus Trichuris; species Trichuris muris. Next base: position 6,792,035 of record CBXJ02000282.1, read on the forward strand.
AATCAAGGCTGTAATTTTGGCAGACAAGCGACTGCTCTTCTTGCCGCAACCTTGAAGCGTGGATGTTCTTCATTATATTTGCACAGCTTGGTTGTCGTAGCCTTCTTGGCAGTCGATCCAGAGCCTTTCTAATTGGCAAGCAAAAGATCTGTTTACAATTACCTTTAGTGAATGGGCTAAAAGTTTGGCCTACCGCAGCTCAGGCTTCCGGACTTCGCTGACGTTTGGGGGTGAAGGAACCCCTAAGAAAAGTTTGGTTTATTCTTGGTTTCGGGGAGACTCGCGCAATGAAACGACAGGCAGTTGGTACCATCAGTCTTCGATGGTGGATCAAGCTTCAAAGAGAATAGTGCATGCACGCCCCAACACCAGTATGCCAAACTTAGCGGAAAGGTTCAGAGTCAATCGCACCACAGTGGACAAAAATCGTGGTCAAGTTGGAAATGCAAAAGGGATGGCGAGATAGATTCCGCACGAGGTGATTGAAGCGCAAAATTGAAGAGGGATTACGTTTGCTCCGGCTTACTGGTGGGTCAGGAAACACCCTCTTACTGACCACGTCATCACTTGCGACGAAAAACTTCGCCTTTATGATAATAGGAAATGCGCACCAGTGTAGCTGAGAAACGTGGGCCCCTAAAACGTTTCCCAAACACGATGTTAATGAAAAGGAAGTCACCTTGCTCGCATGGCGCTGTGCCAAAGGTATTATCTACTACAACTCTGACAAACGTAAAGAAACTATTACGGCGGAGGACTACTGCCGTGAAATGGTAGGCATGATCGGGACACCGCTAGAAGTATGACCTACCCTGTCCAGTAGAAGAAAAAGGCTCCTTCAGGGCATGCACGGTTGCCCACGTCGTCGACAACCCTTGGGAAGCTGAACGATCTGAGCGTTGACACTGTCTCATCTGCTATGCTCAACAGACCTTTCGCCAACATACTGTCATCTTCTCCGGGCATTCACCCTGTTTCTGAGGTAGAAAATATACTCTGACGAGTCAGCATTCCAAAACGCGTTTATGGAGTCTCTCGTTCTTTGTCACGGGAAAAACCTATTGAATTCGCATCTTTTATTGATGTTAAAAACGCAAAAGGGCATATGCGGAGCTTTCGGATCACACCTGGATCCGTCTTCAGCACTTGTGTGCCGACTGCCCAGTCAGTCAATGGGTCCGCAAGTTCCTCCGCTCGACCATCCGAGCAAACGAAGTCAGCTATCAGGTGGAGCCTTGACCCGTCCAGCGTTAGTCGTTCGCCCAGTCAGTCGTGCAGTGGAACCTGTAAGCCCTCTGACTGACCAGGGCAGAGGCACCACGAGTAATGACCACGATGAGCCTTCGTTGCGTCCATGTCGATGATCTGATCTCTTAGCCAAACACGTTGGGATATCGATCCTGTTGGCGTCGTTCGTGTCCCTCCATGGAGTCCATTGTTTCGTGAACGCCTTTGTGCTCCGTGAGGCACATGTAGGTTCGTAGGAATTGTCTTCGTAACGGGTGCTGTAAAGTTCGTGACTGGGCGAACGACTAACGCTGGACGGGTCAAGGCTCGACCTGGTAGCTGACTTCGTTTGCTCGGATGGTCGAGCGGAGGAACTTGCGGACCCACTGACTGACTGGGCAGTCGGCACACGAGCGCTGAAGACGGACCCAGGTGTGATCCGAAAGCTCTGCATATGCCCTTTCGCGTTTTTACCATCAATAAAAGATGCGAATTCAACGGGTTTTTCCGTGACAAAGAACGACAAACTTTACAACACCCGTTACGAAGACAATTCCTACGAATTTATGGAGTCTCGTGCTAAAAGGCTTTACGCCACGGATACGAAATCCCTTACTGGAAGCTGACGACGACGCGTTCTTTCCAATAGTGAATACATGGATGACTAAAGTTCACATGCACAGTTGAGTTCAGTTGAGACGTGGCCATTAAAAGGTAAAGGCCAAAATTGCAACTTTAATTGAACATATCCAATGCAATGTTAAGGATAGCCAAAACCTGAGCATAATATCAAAGAGCAGTGAAACATTAGAGATCCCTTTCGCTGTTTGGGAGAACGCAACGACGCTCAACGGAGATGAGTCGAGAATTTGAGAAATGTCACTTTGGCCATATAGAACTGCCCAAATGGGCTTGCCGAAGAAATAAAGAAGCTAATAACTGGAAAAGTTCCCAAAAGAAATTAAGGCCCAATTCTTCCAACTTGGACATCCTCGGACACAACTTCGTCAACTAGGCGTATCAAATTGGCCTCCAGTTTGCTGTAAGACCATTTGCAATCCCTTAAACATAAACACATGCTCAAGCATTCCATCAAACATTAGAGCAAAGAAAGCAGCTATAAGTTAAGCGCGAACTCTGGACTGTCTATCACAAGCTGAATTTTTAAAGCAGTCATTGCGGAACTGCAGCTTACCCTGCAGCGATACCTTCCAGTGGAACTGACGAGCAAAGAATACTGCAAGTCAATGTTCAAATTGGGCTTCCGGACCCGACGGGACCAGGCGACGTTGCCGCCATCTGCCCCATTTTGGAGTCCACCCACAAGAGGTATAAACAACGGAAGTAGCATCCTGCTTCGCTTGTAAACCTGGGAACTCCACGAAAGTTGGATTTCCAGTCAACTTCCGCAAATCACTACAGGCAGTCCTCGCTTAGCGTTGGAGATGCGTTCCTGGAGACGCGACGTATAACGAAACGACGTATAACGAAACCACTGTTACCATTAAAAGCATAGTATACGTGGGATTTGCGTTCCGCTGGTACACCTATGACCGTGAAAAAATTACTTAACTTCTGAACTGTGGCGCATTAAACTTTTAATTTCAAATATTGAAACAAGTACGTGCTTGATATGTCAATGTTTGTAACGGGCTCGTCGATATGAACGAATTGAGAAGTAACGGAAAAATTCTACCCGTTGTTTGAAGCCACGTTCATGGAGAAAAGTTTATTTCCAAAAAGGAACAGTGGCGCACGATGGTCAAAGCGTAGTTTTCTTGGACTGCTGAACTTAGACAACGTGCCTCCTCCGGGAATGGTCGGTAAGGGAAAGGCTCCAATACCCGGTCGGCCACGGTGGAACCAGTCCCGATGGATCTAGATTGATCTGACGGGCTCCACTGTGGCTTCGCTGAGTGGAGGGACCCTCCCTGAAAGCCAAACCTGGGGGAGGGCCGAGCACAGACCGCGCTGAGGAAGGGTCTAGGATGATTCGAAAGCTACGCTTTTGACCATCGTGCGCCACTGTTCCTTTTTGGAAATAAACTTTTTTCCATGAACGTGGCTTCAAACAACGGGTAGAATTTTTCCGTGACTTCTCAATTCGTTCACAAGTACGTGCTTTTAAAAACTTTTAGGATATTTATGTCAGTGTTTTGTAACGGGCTCATCGATTTTAATGAATGAAAGAAATCGCTTGTAAACCTGGGAACTCCACGAAATCAGGCCATTAAATTAAGGAAATTACGCCAAAGGCTTCCGTGATTTCCTTCATTCGTTAACTTTTAGGATTACGCCAGGAACAATTACGCCAGGAAAAACTTCCGTGATTTCCTTCATTCGTTAACTTTTATGATACTCCTATAAGATTAGATATTCGTTTAACCAAGTTTTGGTGAATGTATTCCCTGATTTGCCGCACGCACTTTTTCTTCTGCTCATATAACTCTCTATAGCATTTGTATCCACTCATTATTATTCTGTTTGCTTCGGAACTTCTTTCCCTCTGTGGGTCCTTTTCAGCGAAGATGGCCATTGCTCGTACAGTAGTTGGGGGTAAACCAAGAGCTTTTGCAATATCTACACTTCGCTGTCCGTCAGCAGATCTCTTTAAAATTTCTAGTTTTGTCGCTAATGTCAACCCTTTTCTTTCCCTTTTGGAAGCGCATACGTCAGGGGGAGATAATGTACTTTTAGCACTCATTACAACAAACGTCGATAAAGCAGTAAGTGTTCACAAAATAATACATGACAGTAGATACCTGGCACTACAATGGCGATCAAAAACAAAGACCTTAGAATTAAACCGATGGCAAAACTATACCTCTCACAGTATACAATGGCTAGAACACTGAACCTGAGTGACTTTTGTAGCATCTCAGCCTTCTCCGGGAGCGACGTATAACGAAATGACGTATAATGAGGACTGCCTGTACATCGCAGAATTGGAGCAAAGCTCTCTTAAGCATACTCTGGCCCAAAGCTAGTGGCGTATCCTTCTTGCATCGGTTTACCGGTGGAACTCAGAACCTTGCTGAAATCGTAGATTATGCGTAAAACACTGTGCCCTATTTTTCATTTTGGAAGACACGTCTTCGGGATTGCAATCGAGAAGTCCCGGACACAACACTGGGAGAATCACAGCGAGAGTAAGTAGTTGAAAACAGACAACACTAGATAATGAAAATGCTAAGTGAGAATTAAACCGCGCTGGAACATAGAACGGAAACATTTTAAACAAAGAAGGTCAACATTGCAACGCATTCTTTTAAACATAGTGACGGAATTGTAACATCTGATGAGTTGCGGGGAAAACTTGAAGCGGCAGGAGCACCAGCAAGCAAGCTGACACGAAGGCGACGAAGCGTTGTCTGAAGGCGGCATGCAAGGAAGGGAACGACAAATTCTAAAAAGTGTCTGCTTACAGACGTTTCCCGCATTTGGTGAGACGGAAAGGCACAGCGCACATCTTCAAATGGGATCGCTGCTGGTCTCTTCTTGCTGACCAAAAAGCGCTGGTCGTACCGCTGGCTCGGGGAAAGCGAATGCGGACAATCCAAATAGCGGAGTCGTATGGTGTTGACATGTAGTAAAACTTGAGTTCTTATTTGACGTACTGTACCAATTTCAAGGGACTCAATAATAGTGGAAAAAATTTGAAAAATAGCAAAATTCATTGCGAACCAGCACTCCTAACTGAGTATTAAGGTCGGCCTTATCAAGGGCAGTAAACGTTTTCGCATACTGAACGAATAAAAAGGGGCTCGCGTTCTGCGTGACCGCTAGTCCGGTGAACCATTATGAGAATTTCTTCGAATGGAACAACGCAATAACAATGGAACAATTAGTTTATTAATCAAAACCCTGCACTCTTGCTTCGGAATGAAACTCTCGTTCTTGGAAAAGACAGGAAGGCTCGAATGCTGACATCTACGCGCTGTCGGTTCTGTTCGCATTTTTCAGCACCGGTTAAAGTTTAGTACCATTGAATAAAAAAAGGAGGCATTCGAAGTGAACTGGTTCCACGGTTTGCCAACTACGGAACCGGTTTGCTTCGAAAAGGAATTCACACGGACGTACTGAGTTCACACGGTTCGGGAAAAAGTTGATCTTTTTCTAGATTGTACACGGACACAATCCAATCCGTTAACTCCAAGGCAAAAAACAATGGCCTGGCGTTCCTTGTCGGTCCCATTTCGCAAGGCAACGTCTCGTTTTTCGCCTGGTGATGAACCACGCTGGAGGTGCCGGGCGGTGCTTAGCCAACAGAAGCTAGCAAGCCGCTTACCTCTTGGCAAGACGTCCGTCGCATAAAATATGGATCATTTTGCGTCCCATCTCCTTCCGAAAAAATGCAAATTTCCGAAGCAAGTCCGCCGCACCCTGGAGGCCAGACACGCTCGCCGCGACGGAACCGGAACTGCCGTCCATTCCGGCCGGCAAAGCGCAGCGGGGCGAGTTTCCAGGCAAATCGATCCGCCGTTCAATTGCCGGGCCGCTGGGAAACCGGAACCCGTACCGTACCGTTCGTGTGCACCTATTCGCCCGCCAACCTCAGTGGCGCATCGGACGAATTATTAAACATGCCAGCGTCGCTTTGGAAGCTAATAAGGAATTTTGAAGGCAGAAAAGCGCTCGTCGCTTAATTTAACCTACGCCCCACGCACTGGGCATGGCAAAATGTGCGAAATAACATGAACAATTTTGAGCGACCCCAAGCTCGCTTGCGTTTGCCATGAGTCCATTGGCTTTTTCTAAATTTTCTAAGTAAAATTTGCGCCGCAAAATTTTTCGTGAAGCTCCGATTTTAAACTGGAATAATACGGTGGCCGTGAACCTACTTTTCGTATTCCTAGTACTTGATTGTACGCTGGTACTGTATTAGCCAGTTGCCTCAAACGGCGGTACGACTGGTTGGTGTTGTTGTTGTCGGCTCTGCTCTGTCTGCTGTCAGGTTGCCCCGGGCGGTTCGATAGACTTGGTCGTGCTCGGGCATCCGCCGGCGGTCGGCTTTGAACCACCTTGGTTGGCGCACGTGCCGATGGACTCCCCGTTCCGTGCTTCAACGGCCAAGCCAACCAGTTCCGTACGAACCGTCCGGCGTGTTGAAGGGTCCTGGTCGGCGATGGCTTTCACTTCGCTCTACCTTACGCTGGATGTCCGTTGTTTGGCGGCTTTCAAGCGGCAGTGTCGACAGCGCCGCCCAAGGAGGTACACTGGCGGTCCTGCAACCCCGACCGGGCGACCTGGAGTCTGTTGGGCGCTTCGACTGTTGGATGGTCGTTTTCTTCCGATTCGGCGGCCGTTGGGTGCTCGCCAGCGTGGCAGCTGACTGCATAGTCCGACCGTCGGTCACTTGTGGATTTCATTGGCCGCTTGCCGCACTTATGTGCTTGTCAAAAGAATGACTAGTTGGTTTGGTTGAAAATGCTGCTTGCTCATTATGATTAACCATCCTTGTTCGCGGAGAAGAGCGAAGTCGACTACAAGATGATCGATTCCAACGGTCTGAATGGAATTGTTTGCTGTGGACGAATGGGGCGGCGGTGTCCCGTTGCATACGGCCCCTCTCCGTGCCGTATAAACGTTCAGTTGCTCTTCCACTCTTCAACTGCACTTCCGCACGTTTGTGCTTGACGGCGCGACCGCTTATAATCAGAGCGTTACCATTATACGGTGGCGCCATCTATCGACCGGCAACCCAACACGCACAGCCGACGTTATCGATTGCTATTTGGCGGAACGGCGGGACACGCCATTGCATCGATCGGCGTGTACGGGGTATTGCCAACGTCGTACAGTACGTGCTTGCGGATTCGCAGGTTAAATTAGAAGCCGCCTCGGCCAAGGCGGTCCCCTTGCGACCGGTCCTTGTTCGTTCGCGTTCGCCCGCGCCTTGCGCTTTCGTGCCGAACTAACGACTCGTGTTGCAGGCTTACTAACTTACAACGCTTGAAGACATCAATGAAAGGCATGTACAACGCTGGCCAGAAGACGCCGACGCCGCCGTTGTGCAATGCCGAGGAAAGCCAAAAGGGAACTGAAAGCGTAAGTTGTTGCTTTGCCACTTTCGCTGCAGGCCACGCGCGGCACCGCGAGTCTTCCCCGTTTCGGCGGATCATTACGAAGTGCGGATTTTTGACCGATTGCTTTGCCGGCGGCCAACCTTGTCCGCGACGCGAAAATTCGCCTTCGAATAGCCGATGCGCGTTGGTCCCATTTGATAAGCGTGTTCGAAGTTGAACGGTGCTGTGAGCTGCTTGTCGCCCAACGCTGCCCAGCCCTCCCCCCATCTCCCTTTCGGGACGGTTGAACGTAGGCTTAGGCAAGGTGGTCCCCTCCGATTTGAGCTCTCCCTCGGCTTAGGGCCCACCTAGCTGTTCGCACTGTCCCACCACCGATAGGTCGTTTGGCAATTGGTGGCGCTAAGCGCGGGCGCGCGCGCACGGCTGTTCATTTGCGCGGCCTTTGGCGACTCGGCAATGTTGCCAACAGGCAGACTGAAGGAGACGGGTGACTAGTTAAGCCAGTTCGGCTTTTCGCGGCGAAACAGCCTTAAGCTCGGGAGTTTGCGATGCTTCGCGGCAGCTGGCCGGCGTTGAAAGTCTTAAAGGTGGAGTGGCCATTTCGCCGACGCACTGTTGGCATAGTTGCGCGGCTATTGATTGTTGGTGCGTCGAAATTTTTGCCCTCCGCGCCTCGGCTCCTTGCGGCCAACCGAGGCACTGGTGAGAGTGGTGGTCGGGTCAATAGGCGTCCAACTTTTACCCGTAAAGGTGAAACGGGCGAACTTTCGAGCTCCCCTTTCCGTTTTGCTTCCGCGGATGGCCGCCGGGCGCCAGCTGTTCCGTAACTTAGCTATCGCTTCCACAGTAGGTACCTGCATTTTCTTTAGTACTGTAGCCAATGCAATTCTCCTATACGGTCATGCGGCTTTACGCCGCGCGGGCCCAATTTTTGTCGGTCGGAAAAGTACCAGATTTGCAATTGCAAAGCACCTTCATGTGTTGGACGCGTTCGTAGCGAATGAGCGCCTTGCAAGGGCGATTTTCACAAAAGTGGGTACATCGTTCCTTTCGAGCGCTTTGCAGAACCACGCGTAGGCTCGAAATGGACAAGGGGGTGTTGGCAGTGGCGAAATTCGATTGACGACCAGGGTATTTTTAATTCTTTGGCACAAGCACCGTCGCGCTTAGGCGACTGGTCGTCCGTTTGCACAAAGGCGGCCGGCCGGTCGTAGATTCTTCTAACTTTTTTTGCTTTTGCTTTGTTTGCCGTTTGGCAAAGTTTCGTGGCCAGCGATCGTTCAAGCAGCTCGGCTTTCAAAGTTAAGGTGTCGTCGGAAACCGTTTGCTGCGTCAACGTATCCTGGAGGGACCCGCTGGTCGGTGTATTGACTGGTAGACATTTTGCGCATCACCATATTTTGCTATTAATAGTAGTAGTAATGGTAGTAGTAGGATGGACGTGTGTGTGTATATGTGTGCGTTTGTGTATAGTGGAGTGCAACGGACCTGCTTCCATGTCGTTCAGCTCTGTCAACGCGATCGCGGTTGGGGCTACGAGCAGTCGTATACGCTGCTCAATTTCGCGATCTCTCTCTCTCTCTTTCTTCGTTCTCTCTTTCTGTTTGTATCTTCATCGTTTTCTGGATGCAAGAGTAGAAGATCCAACAGGTTAGTAGCAGTGGGCGATTGGTTGAAATTGACATTTTCGACTTTTTCACCAAAGCTTAACGCACCTTAATAATGGGCGCGCGTCAGTTCATTATAAACGGTTGAGGTCAAATTGGGTTACAACGTAATCAAGCTGCGTATAAATAATTGTCTCTTATCGGACTTGCTTGATTTCCGGTCAAGCGATCGCTGGAGGGCTCCAATCCAGGTGCGCACACTTATCAGTGATTGAAAATTGTTCGTTTTGCGCGAGCACTTTTATTCCGCGGAGTTACGTTGGCAGCGCTTAGAGTTTATCTATATATCCGTGCTATTTATTAAAAATTTACTCGAAACTGGTTTTTGGGCCGTTTTGCGTTGTTTTCACGTTGGCCGCCAGCGAATAGGGTCGTCTCTCGTTCGACCTATATCGCGCGCGCGGCAACGTGCACCAGCATCGGCATTCCAAGCATAACTGACGACCGTTCTTGTTGCTGCCTATGCCGCTGCTGTTTGTTGCTCTTTGGTAGGTGAGCGCTTTAGTTCATTTTGCTTTTAGTAATTGTTTTCTTACTATTATGATTACTATTGTTACTCATATTTAATATCATAAGCCAACGGCTTCAATCCCGTTGAAACACTGAACAACTAACTACACGGAGCTTTATACACGTTGAAACTGGTCACACTACCGAATACCGTGTAAGACATCATTTAGCGGACATCAGAAGGTATCGAAATGCCCAAAGGAGACTTCATGGCGAGATTCACACTACTAGGGGTAGGCCTCAAACGAGAGAACCACGGGTTATAATGGAGGAGTGCAGGAGAGCACCATCTTTTGTGGAGCACGTGGTAGACTGCCCTACGTCCGATGATCACTTCATTTTTGGCACATTAACACTGGAGGTCAATTTCATACTAAGAAAAGTCAAAGCAGCTTTGTTTATTCACAACAATGACAGTATGAACAGGGATTGTGGGACCCAGATTAGTGATATCTGGCACATTAACACTGGAGGTCAATTTCATACTAAGAAAAGTCAAAGAAGCTTTGTTTATTCACAACAATGACAGTATGAACAGGGATTGTGGGACCCAGATTAGTGATATCTGGTCCATAGTGACATTAAGAACTAAATGTTGTCAGCTGCTAACCCCAAACGGGGAACAACAACGTGTTCAATTGAACTACCGGGGTATACAGGCAGAGAGGCTACAAGAAGAATGACTTTTACAGGTTTAAAGTTTTTGAGTATTTTTAATGCCTTTATTTTAAACCGGATACATCTTCGTTGCCGTTTGGTGATTACACATTCTGAGTAACACGCTGAAGACGGGTCAAGGAGATTCCCGAAAGCTCCGTGTAGTTGTTCAGTGTTTCAACGGGATTGAAGCCGTTGGTTTGTGATATTAAATATGAGATCACATCCCGTATTTCGAAATCCTATTTTCAAAATCATTATTACTATTTTTTAAAAATATTGATCGCCGAATGGAGAACGTGATGATGTGTGCTGCTTTCGTTGTACTTTGCGCGCATGCTCGCGGTCTTACGAAAACGTTTTAAATTCCGAGCGTACTTTCCTCGAACGATTACTACTATTAGTCGTCTATTATTAGTCAGATTGTCCTCCATCTCTCTTCCCATCAAGATGAGCACGCGTCTGTATCCGCCTGACCGCGTGTATTTATATGTATACATGCGTAAGTTAGCTGTCATCAGTCCAAGCAAAAGTCATCATTGGATCCCCTTGACGCAGTCGCAGAAAGAGATGGGAGAGAATAAGTAAGCAAATGCCTTCTTCCTTGCGTCCACGCATTCCAACCACTGCATCTCAACTGCTCCTTCGTTCTGTCTGGCTCTCCATCTCACTATCTCTGTTTCTCATCCTGTCTCTCTCTCTCACTCTCTGCGTTCACTTTGTCTGTAGTAGTTCTGCCACTTTGCGGCGCCTTTCGGCACGCTTAATTTCCTTGTCAGCAACATATATATATATATATATATATATATATATATATATATATATATACATATGAAAAAATGATACGGAAAACTCCGGAGGGAATCAGCTCCGAGGGATCAAGTTTGATCCGACGGGCCCCCACCGCTGTTCGGCTAGGTGGATGAACTTCTCCTGAAGACCAGACCTGGTAGACCAGACCAGGCCACCGCAATAAAACGAATACCACAATAAAGCGGGTCAGGTGAGATTTTGGTTTCCTAGCGCTGGAGAACAGTTGTCCTGGTGAAGAAGACCTAGCTTCTCCACTGTATATAATACGTTCAACGAGATTGAAACTAAAGGACAACGCAATTGCCGTAGAAAACATCTTTATTGCTAAAAAATTACTATTCACTATCCGAACTCTTAGCGAGTCGCTAACAGGTCGCTCGTCCGCCCACGTTTAAGTGTCCTCACTTCGAAGAATAGAGATGAACTGTACAGCGCGGACCGACACCCAGTTTACATAGTCAATGTTGCAGGCGCCGCGGGCGCAATTATAGCGAAGCGCAATAAAGCGAGGCGCAGTTATAGCGAGGTATAGGTGTATATATTCGGATATCTTTTCGGCTGTCGACCCGTTTGGTGATATCTGTAGTAGATCTGAACACACGCCCTACCAGCGGATGGATGGGCAGTTATTAGAAAGTATCACAGATAGAGAACGCTTATCAGTCAGAGCTTTCGGCACACTCTGGTGCCGTCGTCAGTGATAGGAAAGAGTGCCGAGCGTACTTTCCTCGAACGAACACTACTATTACTCTTTCCCGACTTCTTCTATTCGCTGACTCTTTCGGCGTCAGATAATTACGTGCAACAGCAGGTAGAACATTTTCCATTCTGTATAGGGAATTTTTCTACAATTCTACGCGCTTTCTCTTGCCGTTTCCATTGGATGGTCTTACGTCGCATGCGGTGGCGGACGCAGAATCATGTATCGCGTTGTAATGAAACGTTTCATTGCTATGTAAATCGCGTAAGAGTGGCATTGCGCCGTGTTAGGTTGCGCACAAAGCAATGACAACTGTGCGCGTGTGTAACTGAAAATTAGTTTTCAATGAATAGGTATGAGCTTAATAAAGGCAGGATTTGTTCGAGAGTCGTTTTTGGCGTCTTGGTTCAATAGCTCTGTTGATTATGCTAACGTAACATTAATGGTAGAAGATTCCATTGGCATTGAAATGAAAGAAAGCGTGACTTTCGCAACAAGGTAGTTCTGTTCTGAGCGCTTAAGTGGAAGGTTAGGAAGGGATGCGAGGTTTCGGGCTGCCCAAAGATCAAGGTGTCGCTGTGCTTAAACGGAGTCGTTGCCTCTCCATTGGCCGCTGATTATTGCGCTGACAACCGAACCGATTGTTTTAAGGGGTACGTTTTTTTCTTATTTGTTATCGCTTAATGTACTTTGCTATCAGTATTACTAGTTAGGACTGCAGAAGAACGATTCAACCAACGTATGATCTCATTTCGATTCAAAAGTACGACAGTAAAATCGCACTCAACGGAATTCTAGCGTACTATACGATTGCAGACTTTTCCTCTTCGTTCTTTGTCACTGTTTATCCTCAAATACGCTGAAGATGGGGTCAAAAGACTCCGGAATGTTGTATTACCTTTGGAAGTTATTCTTTTGTGGGCTTACCAACCGTAATTTTAAACAAGTAAATGTGCATATATATATATATATATGTATGTATATGTATTCATGAAAATAGAATCCCTAATGAAGCTCACGTTTGACCTTTTGAACGCTCTGTGGTGGTTATTTTTCCATTTAGCTTTTTAACAATCAATCTCACTAGCTCCTAATAGTTTGAACAGGACGATTTCCGATCAAAAGCTGATAACGCGATATCCGATTTCACGCTTAAGCACCTTTGTGTCCAGCAACGTGAACAGATAGATAGGTGAGTGATGTTGATGATACATGATCGGAGCAAATAGCACATAATGTGTAGCATAATTGATGTGACACTAGTTCACCTAGGTCCAAGGACACGCGAAAATGACTGAATACTGTGAGCAAACTCCGGTGCTTTGTGTCTTCAATGCAAAATGTCCAGCGAGATGTGTCGCATAATTGTTTGTTTATTTAATTTACCTATTCGTTATCGTTTTGCTCCGGTTGTTCACTCATTTTTGCTTATCGTCAGGCACGAATTGTCGCCATGTACAGCAATATATATATATATATATATATATATATATATATGGATACAAATATCCATGCATGCGAGGGTAGTTTTGGTAACGGCAGTCCGTTGCCTATTTTCGCGTATTTTTAATTTTCAAATGGTAATGGGCCATTCGACTGTTCGCCTTGTTTTAACGCTCCGAATATCGCATGCGTACAAGTAGGTCTCCATATTCGAGTAGGTTGGCTTCCGTGGTCCACGGCGGATGGTAACAAACGCGTTTTGACCCAGTGCGCAGCGAGATTTTGCGATGCACGTATTAGTCGTACGTTACGCTGGTGCTAAGATAACTGCTGCTTTTGTTATTTCAAGTATTGTAGATTGCCTTTGAGCGAATTTTTGTTTATCTAGTGAGCTTCTTAAAGTGTCAAGTCCGCCCCCTGCTTTGCAGTTTACTTATTGCGTGTTGCCGTTTATCTCTGGCTGCCAAATTAAGAAATAAGGTAAAGCGAAGTCAGACGACATTATTGTGCGTTGAAGCCGAAGCTGCTGCTGCAAGGTGGGTTACTTAAGTGCAGATTAATGTACAGCGACTGGATGGAGGGATGAATTTGAGATTTTGACTGCAAACGATCGTATAGCGAACGGTTTGATATTTTTCTGGAAGTTTTCGTCTGTTTTCGTGTTTTCACACATATATATATATGTCTTTATGTATGTATGTATTTTCCACCGTCCAGTAGTGAGTGACCTTTCCTTTCGTAGCCGCGCCAGCACGTAAGGCCTTTCCGTTCGATTGGCCGCCGGTTTTTGTTTGTATGCGTCTCGTTTTGGCCACCCTTCATTCAATTACTCGTCGTCTCGCGATCGCTGCGGTGCCGCCGCTGTTGCTTCGCGTTTCCATCGAGAAAGTAAGTGATCGACCAAGCTTGCGCGCTCCACATTGAAACGGGGGCGTTAAGTGGGGGCACGCAACGAACGAAGGCGGACGAGCGGGGTGTTCTCGGAATTCGGCGCGCGACGAACAGCGGCTGCGCATACGGTAATTATTCGCCTTTACGCGATGCGTAGGTACAACACGCACAGGCAATGTGACGTCAAAGGCGCGACGTCAGCGGAGTCAGCTTGGGACGTTGTCGTCGATGAGTTCTTGTTGAAGGCGAGTGGGCGTCGCCGGGACGCGCTGCCAAGTAAGTACGCTGCTCCCGCAGAGGCCATTGTCCAAGATTGTCGCTTTTGCCGTCGACTTATCATCATCGTCCTAGTCGTCTTTCGTTGACAACCGACTGTTTGTGCGTATGCCTGTACGAGTGCCTTGTCTGTACATACGTGTAATGTGCGGCGGCGGCGGCGACCTATAGTCGTCATCGTCCTGTTATGTTCCATTATTGTTCGCTTCTCGAATCGATCTCTCTTTCTCTTCGCCTCTCTTCTCTCTCTCTCCCTTTATTTCACCGTGTATTGGTTGGACAACAGCGATGACTACGACCATTGCTTCTCGATCGTTGTCGTCGTCGTCACTTCGCTGGTGCTTCGACAGTAGGGCCAAGTGGTCGACCGTTCGTCCGCCTAATTGACCATAACATTGGTATGAACAACAAGCAGACGTCTATTAATACTGGCGGTTGCCATTGTCTTGCGGAACGAAAGGCCGTACGTAGTAGTGTAAAGATAGGTCATAGGAAATCGTCGTATCTCGTTCCAGCAAGCAACTGACGCAAAACACACTGAGTGAAAGAGAGGTATCTCTCTTTCTCGTCGTCATCGTTGTCGTTGTCGTTGTCGCAATCGTTGGCGGGTGCCTATTGGAAGGCTATTTTTCATCACGTAAAAGCGTATTTTCGTTGTGGTGGCGCCACACTGCTCTCCGACAACGACCGTGTGCAGAAGAGGTGCGCGCGCGCGTTGTGTTGCTGCTGCCATTCGCTCTATACTGCTGCCGCTGCTGCTGCTGCTGCTGCTCCGCTGTTGCTGCTGCTGCTGCTCGGCTGCTGTTGCTGCCACAGCCATCACCGCTGTTCGGCTGCTATTGCTTGTATCATCACAAGGAAGGTGAAGGATTGGGACGAACGGGGAAGAGACGAAAGGAGGACGATTAGTCGACTCAGCTCGTTGTCTGCGTGTGTGTGTGCGTGTGTATGTGCCCGCGTGTCTGTGTCATTGTGCGTTACAAAAATCAGAGACAAACCGGCTGCGTCTGCTCCACTCTTCCACTGTTTCTCTCCACAATTGTGGCTTAGTCGCTCCGCTGTCTGTCCGTGTTTGTGCGTGTATGTGTGTAGGTTGCTCAGTGGCCGCCAGTCTGTCGTCATCATCATTATCGTGGTGGCGCTGTTACATCACTTCTGCAGGAAACACGCAATGGCGGAAAGCGGATTTGGAAACGCTGCGCTGTTCTCAGCTGAGTATATAACGCTGTAGAATTGTTGGCTCTCTCTCTCTCTCTTTGCCTTTCATTATTACACAGCCTTTTTGACGCCCATTCAAACGCTCTGTATAAATCATCGTTGCATCATTCGCTCTTTCTTTCCGTCTGCTGCTATCCGCAGCTGCCGCCGTCTCCGTTGTACGTTGTAACAGAGCGTTTCGAGCTGACGAAACAGGGAAAGAGAGAGGGAGAGACGAATTGACACTTTTGGACCATTTCGCCGCCTCCCAACAGAAAGCGAACGATAAGAACAAGGACAGGCCCACTCTTGGATATACATATATTACATACTCGTCGTTGTCATCATGTTTGTTCACCTTTTCGCCATGGGTAGTCGTCGTCGTCGACCGTCGCCGATGTTTGCGTTGGTCAACTCGAATAGCGGAGTCGCCAACGGCGATCAGCATCTCCGTCGGGTAGTGGCCACAGCGACAACGACAACAACGACCGTGACGTTTATGAGGACATTAAGAAAGGGCGTTCAAGGAAGTTTCGTTTAAACAAAAAAGGAGGAGCGAAGGAAGACGACTCTCTCTCTCTGTCTGTGTTCCTCTGTCTGTCTGTCTGTCTATCTGTCACTGTTGCTCTGACAGCTGATCGCTGTGGCAGTCGAGCCATCAAAGTTACCCTTGTTGTTCATCCGCCCAGAGAAGAGCGACCAAAGTGTTTGGTTGATTGCAGGTAATAAAGGCGACGGGAAAAGAGAGATAGCAAAATTTCCCTCACGACTTCGTCTGCCTCATCCTCCCTCCTCGCCGTCGTCATCGTCGTCGTCGTCGTCATCATCGCCACCGTCGGTTACTAATGTTCCCTTTGGTCGCTTGGCAGCGGCACAGTTTATAAGAGACGGAGAGAGCGGCGAAGGAGAGACGACTGCGATTTTACTACTACTACTACTACTACTACGCTACAGCTACTACACAACTACCGTCGTCGTCGTTGTCGTCGCCGCCGCTGCCGTTGCTACGTTTGCACGTGCAACTATGATCGACGAAGCTGGTAGTTACTATATTTGCACGGAGACTTCGCCCCGTTGTTTCATTATTCAAAAGGTAATTAACAGGGGGCGCTACGGTCGCGCGCCGGCTCTCTTTCACACTGTACGCGCGCGCGCGCGCGTACGCACGCACGCGGCGCCCGTTGAACCCGCCCGATCGATCGATCGATCGATCGACCGATCAATCAATCAGTCGCCCGCACCGTCCGCGGCGTTTGTAGAGGGCGCTTCTGCTGCGACGCGCGTGCGCGCCCGCCATGGTTGGCTGTCGCCTGCGCGCGCGCGTGCTTGCCTGCTGCTTGCTGCTGCTGCTGCTGCTTGTCGCCACGTATGCGTGCGTGTACACACGTACGCATGTGTGTGCGTTATAATTCCTAGGGACGACGGGCAATTTCGCAAAAATGATTACGTCGCCATTTGTTGCAGGTCAGTGCCAAAAACATAGAGAGATTGTGCACGGAATTGGGTAATGCGCAGTTGGAGGAGAACGGAGCCGCCGGCGGAGGGGTTGGCGACGGTAGCGGCGCCGTCGTGAAGGAGAGAAGCGACGAAGAGTTGCAGGCGCAAAGTTGTTCGCCGTCGCTGTCGGCCGTGGAAAGAGTTGAATGCGTACCGCAGCCTCACCTCCTGCCCGTTTGGTTTAACCCGGACTGCGGTAATGTTCCCTTTCTCTTAGTCGGAATCTTTTGTTCCTCATTTTTTAACATTATTTTCTATTTTCAGAGGAGCAGTTAAGTGCGATGAACGGAAGTGCCGACGATAGTGGTGGCGCCACGACCGTAATCGATCAATCCGGTTGCGTTTTCTCAACGATAGGCAAAGATGGGTCAAGTGCGGGCGGAGGACCGGCCGCCGAGTCGTCGGCGCCAAAGAACGAGGGTGGAGGAGGTGTCGCCGCTACAGGCGGTGGTTGCATTTATCCGGTGGCCGGCGCCCAGGCGCCCGTGACAGCGTCTATGCTGCCGTCGTTCGTGCACAACAAGGGCCGTGGGACACCCATGGACGCATGCATTTCTTTGCCAACGGCATTTGCTGATCACGTCAACGTCACAGTTGCTCAGAACGAGGAGGGCGTTTGTCGAGCCGTTCCGGTACCCATCGGAGCGCCGTCGCCCTCCCAGGTTGCCGCCGGTGCCCTCGGTAAGCTAGTTTTTTTTGGCCGCCATGCTTACCGCTTTTACCGCCAAAAATTGGGACTCGTCCACTCGCGGACGCTTTTGAATTTTCGCTTACGAGGACGTTGGCGTTCGGCATTTATTGAACTTGGAATTACCCCCTTGCGCTCGCCGTGAACCGATCGCGGGCGGCCTCGCTGTCGTCGTCAACGAGAGGGAGAAACGAAGGGCGTCGTCTTTCTTTTTCTTATGCAAATTTCTCTCTTGGAGTTACGCGAGCGCCCCCAACGTCGGTCGATCGTTCATTCAGCCGGTCGCGACGTGCGCAAGAATACTGGAGACGCCCCATTGGCTTTAGTTCAATGCGAATTCCTTGCACGGTGGGTGCTGGGCCGTACGAAGTGGAGCTTCCCATTGTTGGCAGGTCGAGCAGCAAGGACCAAAAGCATACACCACGTTGCCAGTAGCGCGTTCGCTCAACAGTTCGGACGGCACTTTGGCGCCATGTGCGCTTAAAGAAAAGGAAGTAGTATTAGGTTGGTGCAGTCAAAGTTGCCTATTTTGATGGTTAAGTTTGAACGACTAGATCTCAAGAGAACGTTAACTTTATTCGATGAAGTATTCACCATTCGAAAGAACACATCTCCGCCAACGTTCTGAAAGTGAATTAATTCCAATGCGGTAGAATTCTCGGGTGCGAGATTCAAAAAAGTGTTTTATGTAATTTTTGAGGTCCCTCTGTTCAATGAACACTTTCTGGTGGAGAAATGCGTCGAGGGTCCTGAAAACATGATAGTCGGTAGGCGACATGTCCGGCGAATAAGCATTGTAGGGTAGGACCTCGACGCCCAACTCGTTCAATTTTTGGCGGGTCTTTAACGATGCATGTGGTCGAGCGTTGTCTTGGAGCAATATGGGTCCTTTTCGATTTGCCAGTGACGGTCACATTTCAGCCAATTTTTTGAATGTCGTCTCTAAGTCACGTCAGCGGGCATCTGCCGTGATGCTTTCACCGGGTTTGGTGAAGTTATAGTGAATTACACCGTTGGAACCACCTAACCGGTAGCATCACCTTCGCATGCGGATCCGGCTTAGGAAAGGTTTCTGGCCACGCCTGTTTGTCGAGCCATACTGCTCTGCGCTTCCTGTTATCGTACAGGAACCATTTTTCATCACACGTAACAGTGCGTTTCAGGAAAGGATCGTTTTTGTTACGTAAGAGCAAGCCAGAGCAGATGTTAAACCTTGCCATTTTTGAGCGTCGCTCATTTCGTGTGGTATCCACCTTGCCATCTTCTTAACCTTTCCCATTCGCTTCAAATGCCTACCAATAGTACTTTGCGAGACACCTAACTTCTGCTAATTTCCGAGTAGTTGTTGTGGACTGGACTTCCACTGCTTCCTTTAAAACTTCGTTGTCCAAGGACGAACGTCTGAGACCACCCCGTCTTTCTTCCATACCTCTATCTCCACTTCCAAACCTTTTGAACCAATACTGAACAGTGCGTTCCTTAACAGCTTCCTCAGGCCAAAGATCAGCAAGTTTGCGACTGGCTGCAGCTGCATTGAGAGACCACGTTTGTACTGATAAAGCAAAAGCGTTCGTAAACAGCACTTTTCTATGTTTCTTTCAACGACTCTAATTGCACGGCCAAAAGAGCTGGGACAACGAAACTAACCAAATCCGAAGTACAAGTTACGTGCTTCAAGAAAACAGTAACGGTAGGAAAAATGCCTGCAGGCAAAGTACATATTTCATTGACAATCAGCCGCATGAAAAATTGGCAATTTTGATTGCACCAACCTAATAGAAAGCGGGCAGAAGTTCGAAGAGTGCGTACTCCGCGCTCCATTCATCATTGGACGCCGTTGCGTAGGCGATGCTCCCCTCTGACGTCATCTGCCTTGGATTCACTTCGCCGTCCGAACGTTGCTTTATCTTTTCAATTAATGTGCGTTTGCGTGCGGGTTGGCCAACACTCGTTCGCCTTTGCACGGTAGCAGTAGGGCGTAGCGATTTGCCTGATTCATCCAGCGGCGTCTAAACCGCCCACGGCCGTCGAGCGTTCCACAGGCGTCGCTGCAATTTGGTTCCTTCCAGCGGTGCCAAATTTTGGTTCGCTGCCAAAAGTGGGGGCGGCATTTTGTTGGGCTTCCAGCGTTTTCCGCCTTTTGAATGGAACGTTTCCCGTTTTCTAGTTCTCGGCACTCTCCCTGAGCACTGCGTGAAGCTGGGCGGCGACTACGCGTCCGGTGGCGCCGTTGTTGGTGGTTCGGAGGAGCTGACTCGCGACGAATTGAAGTTGCGATTGCGCTCTCAGTTGGAGTACTACTTTTCTCGGTATGCTCCCAATGTTTGGGCATTTTCCCTTGCAAAAGAAGGATGCCCAATGAGCCGTCCATTTTGCTTTGCGCTTTGTTGCAGGGAGAACCTGGCAAATGACACCTATTTGCGCTCTCAGATGGACAATGATCAGTACGTGCCAATTCGCATACTGGCCAATTTCAATATGGTGAAAAAGTTGAGCAGCGACCTGGACCTGATCGTTGAGGCATTGCGCGGTATTACGGGACGGTGGCGCCACCGTCGCTTTCTCCTTTCTTGCCCTTTGGCAGTGTTCGACGCTTTTGCAGAGTCCCAGTACGTACAGGTGGACGAAGGCGGCGAAAAGGTTCGCCCAATTTCCAAGAGGAGCACCCTGATACTACGCGACGTGCCGGACGGAACTGAAAAATCGGTTTGCCCTCACATGCCCACTTTGGTGGCGCACTTTTGAATAGCAAAGCAAAGTTAGCACGTTTCAGGAAGTCGAGGCTCTGTTCAACAGTGATCAGTGTCCGAAGTTACTCTCCTGCGAGTGCGCCCTCCAGAATAGTTGGTATATCAACTTCGAGTCGGACGACGACGCCGAACGTGCACACATTTACCTGAGAGACGTGGTTAAAACGTTCAAGGACAAGCCGATACTGGTACGGTCGCCGTTTGCGCGCAGCTTTCCCTACTATTCCTTTCTTTCCTTAGTTTTCTTCTTCATATCAATGGTGTTGATCCCGTTTGTTTTCATTACAAAGAAATTATGAATGTACAAAAGCAAACGGAATAGATACAGTTAGCGTAAAGAAGAAAATTAGGCAAAATACTGTTGCAGGCCCATTGTTCACCATTTCCTCAAACAAGAGAGGGGAATGGGCGCGAATGGTCTCACTTGTTCATTCATAAATTTTCACCCGCGCGCGTACTCCCTGTCTCGGTCGTATGTTGGCCCATTCATCTTTTGTTGCGCGCTCGACTTCGACGGAGCCATCGTTTGCCATTTGTTTCCATTGTCCACCCTACGCGAAACTGGTCGCCGGCGCGCTCAGCTCGCGGAAAGAAGGACGGCACGAACGTTGCGGCGAATCGCTCATTTTGCCCAAAGCCGTCGAAAGTTCGATTTTAACTCGCTCACGTCCGGCGGTTTTGCCGTTGCGCGGGCGCGTACGCAAAATTGATTGTGAATGGGCAAGAACGGTATCCGGGCTTTGCGCTGGCGTTTCGTCAAAGTGGGCTTCGAAAATTTCATTCAGGTTTTTTTCGATCTGAAAAACAAGTATCCATTTTGGCTGCTGACGAGCCCGTCATTGTCGGTGGCCCCCTAAGTGGCGAGAATTCCTTAATTCGTTACGGTACCCTCTTGTAGGCCATTTGCCCTTCTGGGGTGGGCGATGGTTTTGCGGCTCGGGCGCCAAAGGTTGGCCGGAAATTCTTCTGGCCAATTGCCACGGTTGTTCGATGGAAATAATAGTGAACGTTTTTTTCTTAAAGAGGCGTCAACTGCTGTGCCATTCACTTTAATGAAGTAATAATGGCCTTACGTCACCATGACGCTTTTTCGTCGATCATTGATGATTGAGCAGCGTAGATGTGGACGGAATTCGCTCCCTGGCGATGGCCGATGAGACGGCGGCAGTATTAAGTTCCTATTGATCAATGGCCTTTTTTAGTTGCTACATTTAATGGACAATTTGTATGCGGTTAGCATTGCCCCTTTCTTCTCCGTTCACCTCTCCGCACGCTCGCTAAGGTGGTCAGTGATCGTAGCGTAGGGCGCCCAATGACCAGAACAGTTTAACTTGCATTCGTCAGAAAATTGCGCCTTCTTTTTTTCACGTATTTTGTCATATTGATAACAAATGCGGTTCACCATCTCGTATAATTTGCATACTGCGATCAATCTCCAATTATTTTTTCTGACATTGTACTACGGCTGGTTTTGCGACAATTGTCGTTAACGCCAGCATTCTCTCCCGGAATTAGAATCGTCTCGTCGGCATTAAATGTCTGCTGTCCAGTGTTACCACCTACGAAGTTTCTCGGTATAATGTTGCAGCTTCGTTATGTGCTAGAAGATTTTCCCAGCGTATTAATCTTACGCGGATTCGTTCTCTTCTTAGGCCATTGAAAGCTGGCATCACTTGCAGAAAGCGCTTCTTCGCTCTCCATGTGATTCCCATTTTTCCGCTGCTGGGAAAGACCTTCAGCCTTCATCTGAATTGCTACCTTTGGTGAGGGGAACGCTTTCTTGATTGCAGTCCGCAATCCAAAGAAGGCCGTTCATCTCCATCATGGAAACTGCTGTATTCCTAGTGGTTGTTTGTAATCTCCATAGGTAGACTCGACTTGATTTCAAATTCCAGCATTGTGATAAATTGTGTAGTGGATTCGTCCATTGAAAGATCACCAATTTTCGGTTCCTACTGAATGTGTATATCTTGTAGCACATCAGTGTTTTGCTCCGATGTCATGCTTTGTCTCTTCCATTTACTGCCATATCGTTCGTTTGCACGAGAATCCGCATAGTCGGCCGAAAGGATAGATGTGGTAATGTTGTGCTCTATAGAGTGCTGAATACCAGGGCAAAGCTCACGCTTATTTACGACTGCCTGTAATACCAGATTAATACGAGTGACACCGTTTAATTAATCACAGCACAATCTCGGAGCTTTCGGGGTTGCTCACATCCCGTATTTGACTGCCTGTAATGTAACAAATCTTAGGAAAATCCTAATACGGAAGTTGGTGCTTCATAACCATATGCTTGTAGTACAGCTTGTCACAGGGTTTCTTGTTTGTTCTTTGTCGCATTGTAGTTTCCGATGTCCCACCAACCCAAGTACAACAATGTCATTCTGTTTGCGCTCCATTGATTTCAGTTGCACTTTTCTAGCACTGAGCGACATACTCGTGCAGTTTTTACATGATCTTAAGGAAGACTACTTCAAGTGCCTTTTTAACAACGCCTAAGGGATGGCTGCACAATGTGTGGGCAAAGAAGAGTCACAGCTTTAACATTCTTAAAAGGCATTTGAAAAGCATCTGTCTACTAAGACCCATGCGTATCTAGGCAAGTGTATATTGCTAAGAACTGCGTAGAGGTCAATGGCGTGATAATGGAGTTGCGTTAATCTGAGTACAAAAATATTACTACTAGAGTGTGCCGAAAATTTGAGGAAGAATCCCAAACTCGTGGAGACACCCTTCCACAAATAACATGATCACATTTGCCATATATATATATATATATATGCGCATTTTCGAACTTGGATAGTATGTACGATTTGGGAATAGACTAGTGCACGCATTATGTGAGATCCCTATATTATGGTTAAGCGTGTGAATTGTCAAATAATCGTCTCAAGTAAGCTCTAGAGCGCGACTCGGTTGCTTTGTGGTGGAACATTGTGAATGATCAGCCTGATTCAGTTCAAGCGATGAGCACATGGCTTAATGAAACTTTTTACTGAAACTGTGTTTGCGCAATCGTTGCAGAGTGAAGAACTAATTTGCTTGTTGTCATTCGCAGGCGAGGTTTAAAACTGCGTCCGTCGCACGGGTTCCCAACGGGTACGGAACTCGGCCGGTTCCTGTGTCAATGGCTTACATGGCTCCCAACTTTGCAATTTTCAATGGCTCACCGGCTATTAACGCAGTGACTCCCGTGGAAAGCTACACGTACACAGCATCGGTCAACGGTCCGCCAATGCAAACGCCCTTCGTGACGTTGTCGCCTGCCATGGAAGCAATTCCAACGGACGCGTCGGCTCAAATCGGACCGGCCAATTTCGCCCAACCAAAGGTGGTATACTACACGCCAGCGCCCAATCAGCCTGCGCCCACCTTTCTACCGGTGCCTCAGGCGGCCACCACGCCGTTCGTTGCCGCCGCGGCCACGGCAGCCATGTTCGGTTCCACTTGGCCTCCATTCGATCTTGGTCAGGTATCCACTTTGCCCCTGTTTCCTGCTCTCTCGCGCACTACGACGCATTTCGTTGTTTAGATATTGGCTATGAACGGTTTCCAGCCGCAGGGAACGTTCAGACCGGCAGTAGCCATTTTGTCAGGTCCGCCGGTGGCTCCAATGCCAAGTCGCCGATTTCCCGATCGTATACGCAAACGGTAAGCACTTTGGCTGGAGGCTGCATTGCCATACCTGCGCGCTTCTATATAACCATTGTTATATATATATATATATATATATATATATATTATATATATATATATCCAAGTCAATTAGTTTTATTAGAACAAGGTGGCTAATGCGAAGCTTTCAAAGCTTACGTGCTCCGTCGTCAGTTGGTTAATTAGAACAAGTGCACAACGGCTACGTCGATATGGCTATGCAACTGATATCGCAAGCGAAGAATGGGGCTTCAAAAATTGTTTCAAACGAATAAGAGAATACATGTAAGATTGGATTCATCGTTATTTAAAGTGTGCATTCATTCAAAATTAGGTTCCACTGCTTATTATAGAAACTGCAGTAGTTTCTGTGCCAGTGTAGTATACTCCCAGTATGTCGTGAACATGAAGCGATGTATGGGATCACCAGGCATTCGCCTCTGTTCACTTTGGGTTTTGCAAACGAAAACTTGTAGAAACGAGGGACCTATTTTATACATATGCATATATATTTTTCTCACATGTTTACGGTGTATGCATCCTGTTTACTTTTTTATTCGAACAAATCGAATAATATTGACGTAGCTTTCGGAGCGGGACAGTTCCGAAAGCTGCGTCAATATTATTCGATTTGTTGGAATAACAAAGTAAACAGGATACATACACCGTAAACCTCTGAGAAAAATGAGAATAAATCCTGTTATGAGCCCTATATTTGCATATATATATATATATATATATATATATACCTCGCAATAGTTGCAAAATTGGTTCCAGGCCACCGCAATGAAATGAATATCGCAATAAAGCCTGTCAGGTGAGATTTTGGTTTCCTAGCGCTGGAGAATAGTTGTCCTGGTCAAGAAGACCTTGCTTCTCCACTGTATATAATACGTGCAACGAGACTTAGACTAAAGGACAACGAAATTGGCGCAGATAACACATCTTTATTGCTAAAAAATTACTATTCATTATCCGAACTCTTAGCGAGTCGTGGTAATTTCTGTGGCACAAGTCCTTGCTTGGATGTGGACGGCTGTTCAATATCGTCAAGGTTGAGACGACTGGGATAGCTTACTTAAGTAACACAAAAGAGAAGCTTGCTGCACTCACCGTCTTTTTCTCTCACGATGGATTTCTTTGCAGCAAGAGATGCTGTCCGACAGCATTTTGCTCACTGTAGAACTTCTTTCAAAATTCGGATCAATCCTTTCGAATCCCGCTGCTACTTCATCAACTAATTTAATGTAACGTTGCAGATCTTTCGTCGTCATTTCACCCTGGTGCGCATCTACTCTATGATGTGTAGGTTTGTACTCGTGAAGCGATCTTCTTTGTTCATCTATAAGAAGCAATTCTTCGTCTGTTAGCAGTTTATCGTGAGATTTCAGCATCTCGGTAACATCTTGCTCTATCCCCAGCTGCAGATCTCTTGCCATGCTTATCACATCTTCGGTTACTTCGTTCACCGAAGTCTGAGTTCCTTCCCAGTTATCTGGCAGCGAAGGTGTTAAAGCTTGCCAAGCTCCCCTCAGTGTTGCTGTGCTGATTTCTTTCCATGAGTCACGAATATTCTTTATAGCGTTCAAAATAGAGTAAGTTTTCCAGAAATCCTTCAGTTTGTTTTTCTCGTCCCGCTCGGAAGTATCTTTGTCTATGGCATTTATAGCCATGCGAAGCATATTTCTTAAATAATAAAACTTGGAGGTCGAAATTGCCCCTTCATCCATGGGCAGCAACAGGCAGGATGTGTTTCCGGGCAGGAAGACGACATTAATTTCTTTGTACATCCCCGCCACGGCTCTTGGATGGCAACGAGCATTGTCCGTGATTAGTAATATTTTAAACGGAATCTTGTTTTCAGCGCAATAGGCTTCAACAGTAGGTTTAAAGTAATCCGTGAGTCAGCTTGTACACAAATGAGCCGTCTTCCATGCTGCCATCTGTACAGCACAGGCAGGGTAGATTTTGTGTAATTTTTAAGTGTCTTTGGATTTTCAGAACGGTAAATCAGCATAGGCTATAGCTTGAAGTCACTAACGGCGTTGGCACCTAGCTACAGGGTCAGCCTTTCCTTAGGACCCTTGAAGCCGGGCATTGACTTTTCCTCTTTCGCTATGAAGCTTCTAGACGGCATCTTCCAGTATAATCCCGTTTCGTCGATATTGAAAATCTGCTGACTCGTGTAGCCGCCTTCCTCGATGGTGTCACCCAACTCGCTCAGATAGGCTGCCGCGGCTCCTGTGTCAGCACTAGCTGCTTCACCTTTCACTCTTATGTTACGGAGTTGGCTTCTTTCTTTGAACCTCATGAACCAGCCCTTGCTATCTTCGAACTTTTCTTCTGAAGCTTCTTGGCTTTCATGGTATTAAAAAGAGATAGTGCCTTGAACTGGATTATGTCCTCCTGCCTCAGTGGAATGTTGCGACCAGTCTGATCTTCTTATATCCAAACCGTTAGGATCTTTTCCGTGCCATCAATAAGACTACTTTGCTGCCTTATCCTCTTCGTGTTCGTCGGGGTGGCGTTCCTAACTTCGTTCAAAAACTTTTCCTTCGGCATAACTGTCTGGCGCACTATCCCTAGCAGTCGACCTATTTCATCGTTTGACATGCCGCTTTCACTAAGCCTTATCTCTTCCAAACTGAGAGATATTGTGCTCTTCTTTTCGTTCGGTCTCCTGAACGCAATTGCTCTACTGTTTATCGGAATGGAATAGACTACCGTATTATGAGGTTCGTAACAAAGGGGCAGTGCACAAAGCTCCGCTGAGTAGTACCTTGTTAATCAGTCCTCGCAGAGTTCTCTCGATTTGTCGTCTGCGTAGAAGTCGCACAAAAGGGCTTGGCAACACGCTCGTAAAGAAACGTCTTTTCTTCGTTCAAAGCTCGTCACGATGGCCCGTCAAGGTCGTCCAAAGTTGGGTGGCTATTGCGCAATAGCTATTTCGATCAATGAAACCGTCAGCTGCCTAACAGATAGCTCAGTCGCCTCCGTCTGAGTATCCTCATTTCGAAGAATAGAGATAACCTGTCCAGCGCGGACCGACAGCCAGTTTAGGTAGTCTATGTTGCAGGCGCCGCGGCGCAATTATAGCGAAGCGCAATAAAGCGAGGTGCAATTATAGCGAGGTATAGGTGCATATATATATATATATATATATATATATATATATATATATATACATGTGAACACTGTTTTGGTTGTTGCGAAGTATGCCTTTATTTCGCTTTTGCAGCTTTTCCGATGGCGGTAGCAGCCGCAGTAATTATTACGGAATGGGCGATCGGACGTCCTACGGTGGAGCCGGCGGTAGCACCAGTGGCGGTAATAACGAGTTGCGCACTTCGGTGACGCAGCACCGCTTCGGTCATGTGCGACCTCGCGGTTACAACGACGGGCGACCCTACTTCCGCCATCACGAACAGAACTCGCAGTACAATGGGTGCGTGTACAACGGCTAGCCAATTCCGTTTGCGCATCGCCTGCTTATTGTTTCGTTTCTTATTGTCACGTTTAAGCACGCGACAGAGAGGTGTCCGTCAGGATGTACGCTATTCGGGCTCTTCGCACAGGCGCGGAGGCACGCGAGATGGCGGCAGATATTCCGGTGCTGACTACTGGGCTTCCGTACGTTGACACAGCGATGCGCCTTTCGAACTTGATCGACTTCGATTGCAGGGCACCTCGGGTGGACACGCCAAGGAAAGGCGCGGCGGAGGTTCGGCAAACCATCATGGTCCATCAACTTCCGGTGGAGGGGGTCATTCGAGCGCGGCGGTTGAAAAGAAAAACCAGAGTTTCGACTTTCAGCCATCGAACTTTCCTCCACTTCCCACGGCCGAAGATGTGAGCGTTCATTGCCGCCATGCATTTGCTCCTTGCCTAAGTTGCTTATCCCTTTAGGGTGCTCATGGAGGAGTCGCGCCAAAGCACGACACTGGCAAGTGTTTGGACCGCGCCTCCCAGCTTCAGTTGATTCCGTTGCTGTTGCAGGCGCGCAGGACAACGGGGAGACGCTGATGGATTCGAACCAACGCAATTTGCTCAAATGCGACCAAAGCGAGGAGACGGAACGCTCCCAGCAGCATGCTGCCGTCGCCTCCACCGGTCCTCCATCATTGACAGGAGCTTCCAGTACTGCCGCCGCGTTGCAGTCGCCGCCGCAAACGCACACGCCCGGACAGCGTAAGCTACAACAACAGCAAAAGTTGGCATCTGCCGAACCAGCCGTAGTGTCCTCTTCTTTCTCTCTGCCTGCAGACGTTGCGCAGGCCGAGTCGAACTTGGGCGGACGTAGTCAGTCCGCAACGACCACGGTCGCTCCCGCCGCGGCCAAGAGGTTAGGCGAACCTTTCATGCGCGTTCCTCTTGGGTAAACCTTGTTACCGTACGCCGTTTCAGTGGTGACAAGCGAGCCGACGGTGGCGGTGGGGGAGGAAAGGGACAGGCTGTTGCTCAATCCCCGACGATGCCAAGGACAAGCGGCGCTTGGAGTCAAATGGTCAGCGGGGCGCCCAAGCGAAGCAACGAGAAGGCGACGGACGGCGAGTCCGCCGAGGTTCGAACAAAACTCCGCTTTTCGTGCGTACACAGTTTGCGTGATGCTTCGTCCTTTTCCTTTGAAGACTCAGCCAAAAGTGACGGAGCGAAAACGTGTCACCTACGCAGATATGGCGAAGCTGCGCGGTGGCGCCGAATCGTCCGTTAGGAGCGGTGGTAACGTCGCAAGCGGTCGTAGTTGTGCCGACGTGATTCGCGAGTCGACGGCGGTCAAAAGTGGTGGTAGTGGTGGTGGGAGCCACGATAATGGTGCCTTGCATGGCGGCAATGGAGAAAGTGTGCCCGTCGGCGCGACGGCCAATCCAAGTCGAGCTCGTAGCAACGCCGGTGCGTCGAACCGTTCGACCGTTGGCAGGCGCGCTTCCAAGGAAGCGGGAGCACGCAAGTAGTAGCCGCACCGGTCAGGGTCCAATGGCTCGCGCTGCCCGTACGTTCGGCCGAGTTATATTGTCTGTGATTTTTTGTTTTTATAGTTGCTTGATATTTTTTGTTGCTATGCCCTTAACTGCGGTGTAGCGCTGCGTTTTTCTCTTTCTCCGTTTTCTCCATATTTGAAACTAAGGAAAAGCACGGCCACCTCCACTCCATTTAGCGAGCTTCGTTTGGTCGTCCCGCAAGTTGGATGTGTGTATGTTTACGCTGATTGCAGTTTCGAAGTTTTCCCTTTCTTTCTCTGACACGCACTCTTTCTTTTCCTTCATTCTTCTCTTTCATTATTTGCTCTGTACATTGGTATGCGTATGTGGTCGCTGGCATACGCCATAGGTCTGCCGACGCTGCGGCCACTCGAGATCTGTTTCGTTGACTGGTTATTCGCATTGCATACGCCGTGCAGCTCTCTCCGTTCACACTCACTGTCTAGACTGATCGATTTTAAGATTTTTCATTTCCCGTCAACGACCCCACTTTCGCGACTGGGACTCGGTCGTCCTTTTTCCTCCTTGATCATCTCGTCGTCTTCATGCAGCATCGATGTCGGGCCGGTTTGACTGCAATTTTTTCGTTGGGTGCTTCTGCCCCGCGCCCGTCTCTTCTTTGCGTGCAATAGGGACCGCCCGCGGGCCCATTTCCGTTGGCGTGCTAAGGCTTACACCAAGTGGATGTTCATTGCTGAGCCCGCACCGTTGCCCATTCTTGACCTTCTCCGCCCATTCGTCCACATTTTTGTGTGCGAACCTCTTTCCTGTCGTCGGTGAGGATCGTTATCATCAACTCCCGTCCAGTTGAGTTCGTTTCCTTCAGTCTGCCCTGTGACGGTTCGATTTTGGCCATTACAACGGACGAGCGCGTCCGTTCTCTTTGTCTTGTCGCATTTCCGGTTCAGAGGTTCGTTCGCACATACTTTGCCTGTCCGACGTCGATGCCATACTGTTGATGTGGTCTCACTCTGTTCCTTCCTCTCTATCTTCTCTCTCTCCCTCTCTTCTACTCCTCAATTTTGTCATTCGCAGTGCGCATTCCGCGTCGTCGATTTTTTAAAAAAAGATCACGTTATTTGTTGTTGCATTTCGAGCGCTGCTTCATTCTGCAAGCACGAGCCCATAGGCGTTCATGTCTCTCTGATCCGTCTCTTTTGGCGCATCGTTTTTTAAGCCAACGGTACATTGCTGCTCATTTCCTGCAGCGAACGGTTTTGCTCCCCTTCCTTTGCGCTGTTCCGTTGTTCCATCCGTCATTGCATCTGAGCGGAAGAATGGGCGTGCAACCCCCTTAAGCGCAAGGAGTCTAGGAGGAAGTGTGAGAAAAGGAGATGAGCCCCGGCGATCGCCGTTGCTGTTGTCGTTCGGGCGCGAGGACCGGAAGCAAGGAAGGATAAGGGGCACGATAACTTGACGATTTTTTTTGTCTTCTTGTTTTTCCCAACCGAAGAGTGGCCTCCCGGTGGCGGCGGCTCCTCTTGCCCGTCGGCGGTTGCCGTTCGAACACGGCGGTTCGTGTACGTGCAATGGATTGTTCGTTAGTGCCGGCCGGCTGAACCGTTTGGAGGAACATGGCCTGCGTGTGCCCATCCGTGTGTGCTTGCAGTCGGACGAAAATGGTATCGTTGTTGTCGTCGACGCCAAATTTGACCGAACAGTGAGAAATTCAGTTGCGATCAGCCAATGCTTTTTCAGCACAGTGCGTTTTGCAATGATCGTTGTGCTTATAGATCGTTTTGACGAATAAATAAAATCAAAATCCCAGCGTTGTCCAGACGGCCGACAAAATTGATCCATCCATATTTGGATTTGCCGCCCGCCCCCCCGTTTCCTGTCGGCGCGAAAATCATTTTGCGGACCGCTTGCGCGCGTCCGTCCATTCGCGGTCGACCATTCGATTCCACAGTTTGGAATAAAAACCTCTTTGGCCGTTCAGCACTGCTGGGTTTCAATTTTCAACGATCGACTCGGTAGCGTCGACGGATACCGTATGAAAAACGTCATGCAGTGGATGCTCGAATGGATCCGCGTTTCGACGCAGCGGACCCATGTGCGCCTGTCTGCTCGATGGAGACGGATCAATGTGCTAATATCTTCAACTTTGTTCTCCCTTACGTCGATAGCGCCTTTCAAACGATTCAAAGTTGGCATCCGTTGGCAGTGCTGGTCTACGTAACGAGCTCAGCATTTTGGTACTGGCGTTGACGTCTCTCTCGGAGACCGACCTTCACAACTCTGCTCGCGTCGTTGCTCGACGGCCTAACGGCCTCCTCAACGGCCTAACGCGCCCAACCAGTGGTACCGCTGCCTCGCTGTTTGTTCGGCGCTCCGCTGTTGCGGTCGCACACAACGGGGATGGTTTCCTTGTTCACCCTAACAGCTGCTGAAAGCCGATGCGTGAATTGAATCATTCAGTTTTTCTATGGAACATTGCCACATGAAGCTCATGCGGACCTTTTGGTTGTTCCAACTTTGCATGTTGCTCAGTTTCAGCTGGCGGCCGGACTGTGTAGCAATGTTCACGGGCGCAAGGGCGTGACGATTGGCGCTTTCGCGGTATATCGCCCGGGCAGAGACGTAAATGGGCTTTCAACTTTTCCAATCAATACGGGCCTTGCTCGACGCATAAAGTCGCGTTGGCCAACTTTTGCAATTGAACTGAAGTGCGTGTTATTGGTTTGGGTGCTTTCCAAGACGGTGTGCAACGATGTTCGGCAACCGGTGGAATTCTCGTTTTGCCCAAATTGGCAATGTTGAAGGTGCTACCGCCAATTTGGGTCGCCAATTGTTCTGACACCGCGCCTTGACCTCTTTGTCATTGGTGAGATGTTGAACGAGGTTAGGCGCTGCGTTCGAAAGACTTAGGCGTCCACGTTCCGTCAGCCTCCGGCGAACGGGTCACCATGGCGGATTTGACGTTGGCTTTGCGTTGAAAAAATGCAGTGCCCTCATTTGGCTGTGAATTCCTCGTTCTTTGGTGGCGGCATCGATCGTAGTTTGCTTACCCTCTCCTCTTCCGACGTCGAGTTCTCGACGACTTCAACCGGACAGTTCGCACTAACGTTCCGCACGCTCCACTGAGATGTCCATGGTAACTCTTGTTTGACCATACGGTGCGCTATCCGAATATTAGGTTTCTATTTGCCAATGTCGCGGCGTTAACCTAATCGTCTCAACGCATTGGCAAAGGTAGTCTCATTAGCGAGCACTCCTGGAGTGGGCAATTGTTTATTTCAAGTTTCCAAGACGAATATGAGACGGTATGCCGACGAAAAGCGACCAAATGCAAAGGAGGCGTTGCGCCAGCCAATCAATCGCCTCACTTAATATTTGCTTCACCCGACTTAGAGCGTCAATGGGCAAAATAATGGAATTTCAAATTGTTATCTTTACCCATCCCATCAGGGCGTAACGCTGACCTACTCAAATAGGGGGCAATTGCCTGTACATCTATCTACGCATGTACGTGCATACTCCTAAGTTGACCGCTATCCTCATGCTGTCCGCACTTTCATGGTTTGTTGTTCACTGCAGGAGAGTTAATTCTATATGTTTACTAACTCCGGATGTTGCGCCCTGACCACCATAATTGAGACAGGCTGTTAATGGCGCAGTGTTTTGAGCTCCATAAGTTGACCAGCAGAAGGAACAAAGTACAGAAACACTGAAGAAATGCTTCCAGAAAGCTGGATTTGTTACAAGTCGAGAAACAGTCGTTACAACCTCCTCAGACAGTACACCCAATATGGGAATATTTTCAGGAGTCGACTTCGAAGCATTCGTTACAAAGGATGATGAATTGGTGATTTGTAATGAACCTGATGCAGAATCTATTTTTCAAGCAGTACTATCCGACGTGCGGGAAATGTATGAGTCGGCTGATGATTTAGAAGAAGAAGAAAGCGATGGCAATACAGAATTCGAAAAGACACTAACAGCCGACGACGTTCGCCATTCGCTACATCAGCTGAAGTTATTTGTTGCTGAAAAGTGTCCTGATATGTTTAATGGAATAGTCAACGCTCACTGTGTTTTCACCACTTATGTCTGCACCATGAAAGTAAAGCAGACAACGATAGACTTGAGATGTGCAACGACCAGACCATAAAATGTACTCGTTGTATTGGTGTACTCGCCACTCTTTTATTTTGATTGTCTTAATACTAATTCACTTTTTATTCTTTAATTTTCGTGACGTTTCCTCACATGGATCACTAAATTCTTTCTTCAGTGAAGTGTTTCGAAGGACTTATAGCATGTTTACGGTTGAATTCAAGGGGAAACTCTGTACCAATTTCTCACCGCCCTTGAGTGGTTAACTTATATTGATGATCAACTTTGGAGGTTCCACTATATATATATATATAAAGTTTTTCCAATATATATATAATGATCAAAAGACATAGATCCTATTTTTGTGAGCTTTAATCGACAGAGCTTTCGGAATCAGCGTTCCGTCGTCAGCGAAAATTCAGAAAAATGAACAAGCGACGAAGCGTCCTGAATTGCGCTGACGACGTAACATGTCAATTCTGAAATCTCTGCCGAATGAAGCTCACCGAACAAGGACCTATAACTTTTCATCATTATGAAACATCTTGTTACCAACCTTTCCTGTTTATATATATATATATATATATATATAATTGAAAAACAGTCACGGAGGTTTCTTCCCGTTTGTGATCATGGTCCAGAAACAGGTAGATGGAACGCTTTATTTCTGAACACGTGGCGCTAAAAACTTTAGCTATGCTTTCGAACCTCCTCTGGGTTCGTTATCAGTGCTGCGGGACGTGTCTTGCTTGCTGAGGTCCAGCCAACCAGTTATGGCGTTCAGGAGAGGCTTTCCACCTCGGCCGAGACAACGGTGGGGGTCTGTCAGATTGAACCTTGATCCATTAGGGCTGATCACCTCCGTGTTCGGACCGGGCTTCGGAGCAGCTACCTTACCGACCGTCCGTGGTCGCTGCTCAGCGTGTAATTGAGCAGTACACGTCATTCCGAAAGCTCTGCCGATTAAATCTCACAGAGATTACACGCTGAGCAGCGACCATGGACGGTCGGTAAGGTAGTTGCTCCGAAGCTCAGTCTGAACACGGAGGTGATCAGCCCTGATGGGTCAAGGTTCGAGCTGACGGTCCCCCACAGACGTCTCGGCTGAGGTGGAAGAGCATCTCCTAAAGGCCAGAACTGGTTGGCTGGACCTCAGCAAACAAGACACATCCCACAGCGCTGATGATGAGCCCAGAGGAGGGTCGAAAGTTTCGCTAATGTTTTAGCGCCACGTGTTCGGAAATAAAGCTTTCCATCTTCTTGTCTATATACAGTAAGGCCCCGTTATCCGCGGCCCCGTCATCCGCGGCTTCACTTATCCGCGGTTGAGCGGCGGAAAAATTGCACGCTAAAATTCCGGCCGGCGTTCGCGGTATCCGCGGGAGCCCCGTTATCCGCGGTTGAGAACAGCCCGTAAATAAAAGGGAAGATTCTTAAAGAGAATGGCATGACTTGAACGGAGGAGTTACTATAACTATTCTAGCTCATTGCTGTAGCTGAGCGGCTTGCATTTTCGCGGATATTATGCTTTTTAATAGTAATTATGCATGAATATAGGGTGTTTTGTAACGGGTCTCATATTTTCAAAGTGGTGGTATTCCGGCTTTCCCGTTTTTGATGATACCTGTAATAAAACCGCAAATGCGCTACCAGCGGATGGATGGGCGATTGTTAGAGATATCACAGGTCAAGAACACACTTTTCTCGGAGCTTTCGGAACGCCCTGGTTCCGTCGTCAGCGATGTTGAAAGGGTCCTTTCATGCGATGTCCTTTCAACATCGCTGACGACGGAACCAGGGCGTTCCGAAAGCTCCGAGAAAAGTGTGTTCTTGACCTGTGATATCTCTAACAATCGCCCATCCATCCGCTGGTAGGGCATTTGCGGTTTTATTACAGGTATCATCAAAAACGGGAAAGCCAGAATACCACCACTTTGAGTAATTATGCATGTGACAAGATAAAGCTTTGCAATTGCGAACAGAGAAAACAGTGGCTAACTGATTCCTTCTACTGCAATACTCTGAATAAGCCGGCCCTCCCATACCTACGCGAGCGTTTCCATGCGTGAAAAGAAGATGAAACCTAGCGGGGAAGCGCTGCGGAAGCTTTGCATGTTCCAATGAATTAAGCATTTATGACAGGCCCGCTTCCAGTCCTAGAGATTTGTCTGCTCATCCTTCAGTTGAGCAGTCGTAGCATAGCTATAAGTGATGCGTGCCGTCGATCACTAGCAAATGGAAACCCGTGCGACGCTGGTGGTCGCATGCTCGATTGGGCTGCAACTCGCAGCAGAAGGGCACTACTGCGACAGTCGCTCAGGTGTCGCTAGGCTGAGCAAAAGAGAAACGTGCGCAGCTGTGTGTTGCTTCGAAACCATCGTAACGGCTTGAACCCATAGTAAAACCGGTCGTTCCAAGTCAGGGGTCACCCGTCAAGCTCCGCTGACGATGTTCTTCCCAATGGCTTCAGCGACACAAGGCCCGCAACCATCAACGTCCTCCGCTACTCCCAGCTGCCAATAAAGGTCGTAATGGTTTCCCGACTCCCCTTTGCTTCGCCTTCACGAGGAATAGCGTCCTCAACATTGTTCAGCGCAGGCAGGCTCACCTCGCGGAGAATATCCATCCGGGATAACGTTAAACCACGTTATTTTTATGCATGTACGTATTCGTTACTTATTTGAACGCGAATCCCTTATCCGTTCGGTCCCTAATGGCAGCGTTAACCTTAAGCGCACCTCTTCTAATGCTTAAACATTCCGAGAGCGCACAGGAATAGGCACAGACACTTCAAATTTTAGCGTTCCCTATTATCCGCGGTTTCAGCTATCCGCGGTCATCCTCGGGAACGAAAAACCGCGGATAACGGGGCCTTACTGTATATATAATTAATTTAATATATATATATATATATATATATATATATATATATATATATATATATATATATATATATGTGAACACTGGATGTTTTGTATGCGTAAATATATGTACATATATGTATATATGCGTGTGTATGTATATAATGAAAGGATACGGATTTCTTGTTGTGTGACTCTTAATAAAGCTGAGCATTCGAACCTGCTGTGTTCTATGTTTAACGCGAGTAAGAAGGGTTAGTAAATGAGATCGAATGGCATAAAAAGAGTTGCACAGGGGTCAGGTGAAGTTCAGGTCCACCTGAGCCTCCTCGCCCCCCCACCCCAGGTCAGGTCAAGTCCCTTTGCAACTCGTTTTATACCATTCGATCTCATTTACCAATACTTACTCTCGCAAAAGACGGAACACGGCAGTTCAGTAAGCTTCGATGTATTGAGAGCTCACAAAACAGGGAATCCGTATCTTTTCATCATAATGAGAACTCTTGTTACTAACATCTTATACATACCGTATACACTGGCGTGTAAGTCGTGTCTATAATGGGAAAAAGTGGATAGCAATAGTAGGGCTCGACTTATACACCGTCACAACAATGGCCGAATTTCTGCGTACTGTACGTAGTTTTATAATTTCGGGCGGTTAATATGCGGCTAATAGGTACCAATAAATCGTTTTTCAATCGTAATGTTTCGTTTGCGATTTATTTTTCTCAGAAACCTGGGATGTTGTTACTTATTTGCACAAATGTAGGTTGTCTTTTTCGCTGTAGAGTTAATTACTTCAACTTAGCCTTCACCCATATATAGTTTCGCATGGTTTGGCTTATTAAAGTATCTTATTGGCTTACTAGCGATTAAAAATTGCTTAAATTTAGAGCTTTCCATTGTTATATGCACGACAAAGCTAGTTCATACATCGTACATTCACATAAGACGAATCATAGCTACACTAAACTAAAATTAAGAGGTCGATCTATGCGCAGGTATATATATATATAATATATATTATATAAATATATATATACATATTATATATTATATATATATAATATATATATATATATAATATATTATATTATATATGAAAACTGGATGTCTTCTAACGGGTCGTAGCATACTCAAAGTGTAACTTACGGTGTGCCCGTTGCGGTTAATCTTTCTTGTGTCTAAAAATAAACCAAACAACACGCCCTACCAGCGGATGGATGGGCAGTTATGAAGAAAATTCGTCTACAACAAGCAAACCTCGAAGCTTTCGGAACGACCTTGTTCCGT